>OY101449.1:153830643-153970643 GCA_956483635.1 Panzeria rudis | reverse complement strand
AAAAAAAAAATCCAGTGTGCGTTAGAGGTGGAAAACTATCGATGGCACTATCGATAGTATCGGTATTTATTTATTTTTTGACTATCGATGTTGGTTTTATTCTGGAATCGATTATTATTTGTAAACAATCGATATTTTTGCTGCTATCGACTGTAAATGTTCCACTACTATTGTTGTGCTAGACATTTTTCTCAACGATTGTCAGTTATACTAAATTTACACGATGAAATATTTCATGAAATTTTCTTCATGCAACTTTTTTTCTTTGCTTATTTTAAGCGCGAAAAGCAAATAGGGAAAATTTATAAAATCCATCTGAAATTTTATTTCCTACCGCTTTTTCGACCCAAATTGTTTCCTGTCCATTCTGTTAACAAATAAAGAAATTCTCATATACAAATTTCATACAATACAAAATTTGGTATTAGTTAAATTGGACTTAAAAATCATTGAACTCACACATTTTGCTTATATTGAAATGTTACAAGGATTTTAGTTTTGCTATTTATTGAACTTATACGAAATTTACACGAGGAAATATTTCATGAAATTTTCTTCATAAAACTTTTCTCATTTGCTTTTTGCAAGCGCGGAAAAGCCAGTGGGGCAAAGAAAATTGTGAAAAACCTTCTGATATTGTATTTTCTACCACTTTTTCTACACAATTTGTTTTCCTGTCCATTCTATTAGCAAATAAAAAAAGTTGTATACCACCAATTTTATAAAATATATCATCATGTAAATTTAGTCTAAGAAATAAAGTTCTCTTTTTTTTAAACCTTTTTTATTTAGCATTTTTACATACATACATATTTAGTGTTTATCTGCGAACTATAAACATTTTATAATATCAGGATGGTATCGTCGATATATCGATAGTTTTTCTCACTTTTGATAGTTTAGAATCGATATATCATTTTTTTCTTTATGTCTTGTGTTAAGCTTCTTGTTAAAAAAACAAAATTCTTTTCTTTGTCTACATGTATGTAGGCTTGCCAGACGGGCTTTAATGAGCTTGATTGTCAAGATATTACAGGTGTTGTCAAGTTACAAGCTCAAATATAATTTGTCAAGCTGAAATGATATTTTTGATTTAATAGTGCTTATACATAGCTAAAAAGAAATAACTTCAAAAATTGCATGCAAAATATCTCAGTGTTTACAACTTAAAGCAATGTTCCTTAAATTAATATTTTGTGTGTAGTCTCTTGTTTTTCATAGCCATTTGTAGTCTCTTTGGAACAGATGATACTAATTTTTGATAGTAACCATCTGGAATTCTTTCCCATTCTTGTAATATAACTTTTTTGGATAAGATGCAAATGCAAAAGAAAGCATGTGCTCCTAGGATAAATGTAATAGAGTGGTTTTAAATCGCCTCGATTTACAGAACAGGTCCTATACATCGAGGTTGTTGGTTAATATTTAAAATCGTTTAACTTTAAGTTTTAGTAAAAACATGCTATTTAGTTGACATCAATCTTTATCATACGACCGAGTTATATTCAAAGTTTTCTTTTATTATTTCATTAAAGGTTTTAGTTCCTACACCGATGCAAACTCTCCAACCGATACAATTTGTTCATCAGAATCTTCTGCGATGATGTGTAAATCCCACCTTCAGTACGATCAGCATAGTTCCGAAGAAGAACTAGAGGTAATAAATGGACCGTCATCGGTGGCAGCTGCAGAAGCTGCTGCCAGTAATGTATTGACAGTACGTGGTACATCATCGTTAATATCAGAACGTGGATCGTCATCACTAGATCCTGATGAATTGCAAGGTGAAGTAGCAGGTTTAAAAAGGTCCAGTTCAACGTTGGTGGAAAATCGTAAACGATCATTGGCACACAGTTCAGATGACGATGCAAGTTGAAATACATATGTAAGAAAAATTCTTCTTTGATTAATTTATTTTTACTCTTTGCAGTTACGAAATTTTTTGGAACCGATATTGACGCCTGTCAACTTTCGTACATCACCGCCTTTGGAGGCTTTCAAGCCAAATCGTAGCCACATGTATCGCTCGACTACGCCACTCATTTTACAAGAGGCACGTTGCGGTATTGAAAATATTAAGTTATGTGATAATAGTGTTAATGATGAAAATGGTGGAGAAGGAGGTTGTGTTGGTGGTAGTGGCAACAACGGTGATACCTCCTGTGCCATGGGCACCGAGGATGAAAACACCGAAAATGATGAGGGCACAGCCAGCAGCATTATAAAAATGAAGATGATGAATTCGACGAGCAGCCATCATATTTATCAACCTCAAGCCAAGCATAATTTTCATTTTAATAGTTCGCGCAGTAGTCCTGCCTCCACGACTGGTCTCGATGTCGAGGTAAGATCGGTAAGTCCACCGGCGAAACTCTTCCATTGTGCAATATCACCTAGACGACGACCCATGCGCACACAACACAATTCACAGCGGCTACAAAGACCGCACAGGCCATGTTTAGATTTCGATAAAATGCAGCAGGTTAGTTTGTAATGTAGCGCCAAATCAAACAGAACTAAATTACACAAAAAGAAGTCATCATTCATCACCTTTGACAACAACACGACCACCACCACCATCACCAACAATAGCATCACCAAAAACAACAGTAACAACAATAGCACAACCGACATAATCTCAGCGACTGCAACAAAGTTTCCAACTACAACCTTAACCAGCGATTGTTGCATACCTAAAAGCATCACAAGATGAAAAATCTTGTGTAAGATCAAGTCTTTGTCAAAATCATCAGCAGCTGTCTGTCACTCAGTCTGGTCCAACAGCAGGTTATTTTTTTAAACTTTTAAAACAGTCGTCCCACGTTTTTCGTACGTCGTTTTAGAGGTTGGTGTGTTTTTGATACAAAGTGTAACTTCTTTTAATAGCAAAGACTCTCTATCCATCTCTCTCTCTCTTTCTCAAAAACCAAACCCACGCCCACTTAAAACATACTCACATATACATACATACATATAAATAAATATATTTATATATATTAAAAACAAAAACATAAAAGTGAAAAAAGAAACAAAAACAGTTTAACTAATATTACTAGGTAATGTTGTATAAGTTATAAACAAAACAAAAAAACAACAACAACAAGAAAAAGGATATCATTATTATTAAACTTATTTAACTACAGGTTCTGTTTTTTTATATTATAAACAATTTAATTTAATTAATTTAGTAGTAATTTTTATTTAACTTGTGAATAATTTGGATTTTAATGTTGTGTCTCTTTTAGGGAATCACAAAAACGCAAAAACAAATGGATGATAATAAATTAAATTAAAAACTTTAAACCAAAAACTTTAATAAAAGTCGAAAACTTTTGTCATGTTTGGTGTTTGTAATGATTGTATTATCTAAAATATTTAATGATATACCCATCTATATATGCATACATTTATTAATTATTGTTTTAAATCGGAATAAAAGGAATGCTTCGTCATCTTTATTTTGCTTTAAAATCATTATCAGGAAGAAGCAAGAGAATGTCTATTGCCACGTTTATATGCGCACTATTTGCAAATAAAAATATTTGTAAATAATTGAAATCACTGTTTATACGTCATAACAAAAATACAGAAAGAACTTGGTAGCACTTCTATAGAAAACTTCTGTATTTTTACAAAAAAAATAAAAAATAGTTGAAATGTATAAAATAACACATAATTATTTGGATAATGTTAATTATTTATTTTCTTTAGCTAATTGGGCCTAACGTGTTTTTATGACAATAAAAAACCAATTTTATTTCATATTTCCCGACGTTTCGTGAATGTTTTGTTCACTTTTTCTAGGGATTCGTCTATTTATTTAACAAATTAAAACATCAAAATTATAAATTAAATAAGTAATAGAAAAAAAAGTACAATAATTACTTACAAATAAAATTATTATTTTACATAACTCAAAATTGTTTTAAATTTTTTTTATAAAAAAATCCAGTAGTTGAGTAAATTCTGGGTAATTTGAGAATTTGAGTCACAAGAATGGCTCTTGCACAAAGAAGTACGAGAACGGAAAATTGCAAAAATTTCCAGGTTTAGCAAAACAGATGATCACTAAAATGGATAGGGTTGTAGAATATGTGTTGTTTGTATGTGTTGCACATATATATTTTTGGTACTTGGTACAATGCATTTATAGATTTTAATATATATTTGCCGAATCAAAAACACTATGTTCTTGGTGCCACAAACAATTGACTTGCAAAACAGCTGATGTCAGGTGCTATGTCAGTTCAAAATAGAACACGCTCTAATTGAATAGAACACGCAGCTAATTACAGTGTAAAAGCAGGCTGACATTTACAGAAGCAAATTTTCTTTGCTTTTGCACACTGTATGAATTTAGCAGTGGGAAATTTGTGCAAATGGTCTTGCATCGTTGCATTTGCAAAATGTTGTAGTATATTGATACTCAGCAGTAACAATTGCTAAGTGGTGAGTATCAATATACTATACCAATTTGCAAATGCTACGATGTAAGACCATTTGCACAAGATTGTGAATTGGGCCATAGTGTCTAAAAGTACCTTTATTTGCAAATATTTTTATTTACGAATATTTTTTTTTGCGAATAGTCCGCTTATAAACGTAGTCTATGATGCTTGGATCTTAAACTGCAAGGACATGCTTAGATTTCCCAAAAATATGTAATCTTTATTTGGTATGCTAAAAATGTAAAGAAGATGAAAACTTTAAAAAATTCGCAATAAGTTGCGAAATCGGAATCAAGCTCTAAAATGTGTTAGATCGCCAAAACTGTTAAAAATAAAAAAACTTGGGGAAAGAACGAATTGCGTTGTTTAGAAAAAAACTAATAATTCTATAAAAACCAAGAAACAAAGTAAACTATTTTTTAAACTGTTACGATCAAGAATGGAATTCCAACTGAACTTTATTTTCACTTTCTTGTTATAATTTAGCTTAAAATTAATTTTTATAATTGCTTACTTACGGCCCTTTTCACAATGTATGGTTAAGAGTTAACGTTGACTTTAACGGCAAGTTTTGTATGTCGAACTTGCCGTTAAAGTCCATGTTAGCTTTTAATCGTACATTGTGAAAAGGGCCGTTAATGGCTTTTATTGTGAACAATTCTGATTGGTTAAAACATTAATATTTTTGTATGTTAATAAATTGCAGGATTGTACTTTGATAATAATTTTCGTGTGAACGGAAATGAAAATGAAATTGAATACTTTCAGTAATTTTGCAAAGTTTATTGACTTGTTCTTTATGAACATATGTTTATTTTCATTTTAATTATTTCTGTCATGAATTTATCAAGTTTCGTGTACGTAATCAAGTTTCGTACACGAAACTTGATTACGTAATTACGTGATTACGTAACTAACGCGAAAATCGCAAGTTCGCCAAAATTGCTATATGTATTAAAAAATTTGGTGACAAACGCCAAATCTGACAACACTGCGCGATAAAATGTATAGCAGGTCACTACACACAACGCAAACAGTCGGTAACTTGTAATAAGTTTTAGTTATAATATTTTAGTTCAGGCATTGGATGTCTCCTGCTCGTTTGTGTGTTTCCTCTATCATAACTCTTGCGTGAAATAAAAGCATATACATTGTTTTTTAAATTGGGAACGTTTCATTCATTCCCAATTTCGCGTCATCTGGTTTTAAAGTAAATTTTTTTTAGCCGGCTTTTTTTACGTTTGTACACGCAAAACGCCTCTGTTTATGGATCGATTTTCGAAATTTTTATATATTTCTTTTTTTGTTTGAAAGGGTTTACTTGCAGTTTGGTTTCGAAAACCCGACGGGCAATTCGTCCGCTCCAAATATTGATTATATTTTTTGCCAGAACTATTTTATTAACAGCGACGAATGAAAAACACATCCACTTACTTAAACGATTTGCTGTTACAAAGTTGAACTATACGAAAAGGTGTAAAATAATTATCAACCCTAATCGAAAAATGTCTGCAACTGATATATCATGAAAATTTTGTTATCTCGTTAGAAAGCTTTTCATATGCCATATTAATATTTATCAATGTTTATCTATTTCTGATTTAATTTTCAAATAGCGTGAGGAAAATTATAGAGATTAACTGCCTATTTCACGATGTCGAAAGACTTCTTTCTTTCGTTTAATTACATTTAAAATAAAACCAAATTTCAAAATTTTGCTTTTGTTTCAAATGTAATTGTAAGAAAGAAAAAATTCTTTCGCAGTTAATCACGTGCCTGCAAAACGATTTGATTTCAAAATATCGAATTTCATATGCATTTCCGAAACCAAAACTTTTAAAAATTTTAAATAATTTTGAGTGATATTCGTAACATTTTTAAATTCTCGTGATTAAAAAATGGGAATTTACATATTTCACCTGGATTTTCGAAAATCGAGTTTTCATCAGATCTCGACGTTTTTAAGTCCTAGAAATCTATTCTGAATATTTTTATGAAGCATTGTTTTTTAAATAAATTTTAAATTACCCTTCCGATAGCAAGCGAAATCTAATCAGCTCTTAACCTTTAAATCGATTGATTCATTCATTCTAGAGATATCGTTGTGGAAAAATTAAAAACAGTTCTGTTTTCTAATTACATACTCTGAAGCTGTTGTCAAATCGATTTTTTCTATTCAGTTACCTTTTAAAACGTGAAAATATTTGTCGAATGCTGGAAATTTCTTCTAAATCGGTTAAGTAGTTCAAGAGATGTCGTAGTCGAAATTTTTTAGAAAAAGGAATTTTTCATTAGTCAAAAAATCGAAGGATTTTCTAGCAATTTGAATTTGAAATTAGCGGGAAGTTTCAGTTATGTCCTGCAAGGTCAACCATATCCCATATTTTTTTTCTAAAGAATTTGTGACTAAATGAGATTTAAAGTTTAGGAAATGTAAGTTCTTTTTTCATGCATATAAATATGTATCTGCAAAAGTATCATGAAAGTGTTTCGTTTGGATTAATATCTTTCAAAGAGTAGGAATAATGTAACTTGATGATGTTATCGACGAAGTTTGAGAAATAAATATTTTTGATCTGAACAGCAGAAGATTAATTTGTCATATGTAATCAATTTTGGATTCAGAATTTCTATTTATATTTTCTTTTTATAAGTCAGGATATTCTTTTCTATTATTTTTTTTATTATAACATTTGTGCAATAAACTGTTATACCGGTCAATATATGTAAGTATATATGTTGTTTATCAATAGAGACTGAAATGTGTATGTATATTTATTTTTCATAGTATAAATACTAAAAAGAAATCAGCCAAACGTGTTGAATTAAATTTTTGTTGAATATTAAAAGTATAATTATAATAATAAGTATGATAGATTGATTTAGCAATTTATTGAATCAATTTTAAGTGAAATTATTATTTGATCTCAAGATTCTTGTGTTTCGCATTGACTAAAATTTTTGTTTTGCAACATCACCCCCTCCCTCATATTTCTTTAAAGAAAAGAGAGAACTAACAAATGAATAGAACAAAATAAAAATAAATTAAACAAACAACAAACAGAAAAACAATATCAAAAATCGTTCAAAATATAAAAAAGTTTTAAATAATTGTAAAGAAAAAAAAATTATAAAATAAAAAACTGAAAACGCCGAATATAATTGCAGTAAGGAGAAGAAGAAATTTAAGAAAAAGTGAAATATTTTCCAATAAAAAAACAAATATTAAGAAAATTAAGATGAAGAACATTAAGAAAATTTTAAAGACTTTTTAAGAAAACCAAACACCTCTACTCGAAAACAAATAACAAAAAATAAAATATCTTGTATGTAGTTTACAAACTTTACCATGCCATACAAATCGTATCGTATCGTAACGTATTGTACTGTAAGTATATGAAATGGAAGATTTTTTTTTTAAATAAAGCAACAACCAACCAACAAAAAAGAAAAGAAAAATATAAAAACAACCAATCATTAGACAGTCGACAACCAAATAACCAACCGATATTTAACGGAACAAGGAAATATGATTACAACTAAAATAAAATAAATAATTAAACAACAAACAAATAAATAAATAAAATATTTAATAATTAATTTAATATTATAGATAAAAAAATAATAACAAAAAAATTCATACTTCATTTGTTTTTACATGCTCAAACAGAATTAATAAATAAAATAAAATGAAAACATATTTTTTCACTATTACATATTAAAAATAAAAACAAAAAGTAAAACTTAAATAGATAACAGACAAAAAATACAACAACAACAAAAAACAACCGTAAGATTCAAAAATATAAATAAATAACTGAAATTATAACCGAAATCACAACAATATGCTAATACAACAACAATAAACAAAAACAACAACAAAAACATGCGTATACATACTTTACATACAACATACATATTTCACCTTTAATAATCTTAACAAAAAACTTAAAATTAAAACTCAAAAGTAAAGAAATATTCAAATACTACATGAGCAAAAAATAGTTTGATTCAATTATACTTGTGTTATTTCAAAATACTAGAGTTCGCCTAGTGGTCTAAATTCGACCGTCAGTTTAAGATTATACCTTTTTCAATTTTCAAAAAACCTATAATTATTGTCGCTTTTTCTTTGCAAAAAAAAAATTTAATTGCATACAAACACACATTTGTTATGTGTAGTTTATTTTATTCTTTAAATAAGATTTCAAGTCTCTAAATGCATTAGTTCCATAATTATCCTAAAATAAAAACTTCCTCTATATGGAAAGTGCCACGGCCACTTATACAATATTTAAAAAATATATAGCGTATTGTTCCTTCCAAACCACCAGTAATATACTGTGAAAATTTCAGCAATGTCGGTTCACTGGTTTGGGAGTCCACAAATGTCAAACATACAAACAGATGTTCACTTTTATATAAATATATATATACATACACTCACAATATTATGACAGTAACGGAATGTATTTTGTTCCAGAAGTATTCCGTGCAGTCATCTTTAAAAGAATAAACATTTAAAATTCTAAGCAATCTTATTTATAACTGCTTCTAACATTCAATAAAAAAAACTAAGTACACATTAATAACGATTTTCGGTTGCTTTTAATGTTGTCCGTTGTATATGTTATAATTACCAAAAAAAAATTACATGAAAAAAAACACACACACAAACACTCAAAATACTCTGTACGTTATGGAAGTTGTGATTAGTTCTTGTGACAGTTAAATTAATCAGAGTAATGCTAGGAACACAACTGGGACGAACGACGAATTTCGTCCAACACGACGAATTCGTCGATAAAAATTCGCTATGTAAATAGCGACGAAAACGTAACAGCTGTTATAATGGAGAAAGTTGTTTACTGTGTGTGCAAAGTGTGACCATATTAAAAAAATAATACATACTTGAAAAATTTAATGGTAGCTATTCTGAAATACGCGTCGACTTAGTGAAAGTTACATGTAAAACAAAAACAAAATAGCATAAATCTAAAAAAATTGTTTTTGTTTATCATACAAAACTTACCGTTTTTAAAAGAGAAAGCAACGCGTTTAAATCCTCACGTTTATTTCATATGAGATATGTAATGAAAACAAAAACAATTAGTGAAACTTTGTTTTTGTTTCAATGCAAATTTTCACTTCTTCGACGTGTTTTTTAGAATAGCCACCAATATTAACAAAAACACAACTAACACATTATTATAGTTAAAAAGTAACTTTATTTACTGAAACACTTGAAAACTAAAACCAAACCTGGTCACTTTGTAATGATTTGTTCGTCGTTCGCCGGCGTAAGAAATATAAATAATACTATTCAGAGTTCGCCGCGTATGACGAATTTCGTCAGACGCCGTTATTGAGTGTATTTTCATATACACAAACATGTTTTATCTTTGGCGACGAATATTCGTGGACGAAAATTTGTCGTTCGTCCCAGTTGTGTTCCTAGCATAAAGTAAGCTTCATTCATTTTTAAATCGTTTAGTTGCTTGTTTTTTTTCGGCAAGTTAAAATAAACAAAATAAAAGAAAAAAATATTTTTTACGGGATTAGTTCAGTTAATCTTTCAAGATTTAACGGTTTTTAATTGAGTTTTAATTTATTTTATATTACAATTTTAGTTAATTTTGCGTACAGAATATTTTGAGTGTAGAAGAAGATATAAGAATATATTTTTTATAGCTCAAGACAGGAAATGTACAAGAGTATGTCTTCCTTGCCGCCAAGAATACAGTTATAATTTTTTTACTTGCAGCAGTCCTTTCGCTTCTTCATGTAAGTCCGGATGTTCTACTTTCAATTGATTCCAAATGACAGAAATAAACGGATCTGACATTGAAAATAATATCGTGAAAATTTTCGAGTATTGTGCTCTCTAAAAAATCTGTAATCCTTATTGTTTTTATGTTGGGCTTTCTCTGATAGATGTCCAAGTGGTACTAAGTGATATTTAATGATATACTCTCCATGATAAGAGATTTTATGAGCTGTTTCAGGCATATATATTTCTTCATGGCTATTTAGTTATACGCCGAATTCTGTTTTTACGCCAACTTTTTTCACTCGATTCCCGCAAGTACTTCGATGATTATTTTAAATCTTGAGATGAGGTCTATATCAACACTTGTCATTTCAGCTGTTCTTTTATTATCTGAAAAGAATCTTCTTGTATTTAACTTTAACTCCCTCTAAAATAAGAGCTTTAGCGCATCTCAAGATAAATCAGTCTCCCTGCCCGAATGGTATTGGAATCCCTCTTCAGCTGTTTGTATGATGCTGGGGAATTCCTATCGTGGTGGAAAATATGGCGAATTTTTTCTCTTGTGAGGTATTTGGAGTCCAACAGTTTATGCAGCGACCTCCAGTATGACTTTCGTAGAGAACCGTCTACGGGTTACAACTAGCCTTCCTTTCGGAAAAATAGTGTCACTTGATACACAATTTCAGCGAGAGTAAGTTGATGGCTCAAGATATTTGTAAGGTATTTGATAGAGTAAAACTTGTTACTTTTGGTGTCGGTAATAACGTATCTCGATTTATATGGAACTTTGTCGGGTATTGCACTATACGAGTTGTTATAGATATGATTTCATCAAACGAGATCAAGATGAATTTTGGGGTACCGCAAGGCTCCGCTCTTTCTCCTACCCTATTTAGTATTTTTCTTAATGACCATCTCTGTCAATCTTCCAATCTTATCTACTCCTTGGCAGATGATAGCAGTAATAGACCGAAGCCTTTCGCAGATTGGTCCCATAAGGCAAAACATGAATGATACATTTAATCACATCACGATCTTATAACAATCCCTGAATAGTTCGATTTTAATGCTCATAAGACCCAATGCTGTATGCTCACGCACAGACAACTTGCTGCTCCATCTGTAATTATAAATGGTATAAGTATTGGGGAATCAGGGGGGTTACTCTGTATTGCGATCCGTAAGAAAACCTGATCGCATTTGTATGTTATTTACATTGCAATGCGAAAGCATTTCTTCCGTTTCGAATTACAGAATAACCCCTCAGAAGCTTTTGATGTTGTTGGCATAAAAATCCAGTGTGACGTTCGATGGACTAATCATATTTTTGAAGTCGTAAATTTACAGAGAGAATTCGTTTTCTAGCCCAACCGTTCATATGTGGAATAAACTTTCTGCAGAAGTCTTTCCTGTCACTTTTAATATTGGAAGGTTCAAATCAAATGCCCATAAACAGTTCTACCTCTAGCCTCCTTCGCATAAAAAATTTTCTTAGTTCCGGTACAATGCATTGCATGATTAGGGGCTATCCCCTTAGTACTGGTATTATTTTTTGTCCCTTCTGCCGGAATTCGTTAACATAACCTTATTATTTTGTGTTTTAAAGTGTAATTAACGAACTCAATAAGCTTTAATCGCCCTTGCACTTGTTTTTCATACTCCAGATAAAAAAATAAAATAAAGAAAATTAACAATATCTTTTTAGACTATATATTATATGGAGGCAAATTCATATAAGGAGGCCTCGACAGCTCAGCTGATTATATTCGCCGCTTGTAATTTGAACCTCCCTCACATATTAACACCCATTTATCGGTACATTTTTAGACATCCCAAGAGGAATTTTTTAAGGCGAATTGTGGCAAATAAAAATCGGATAAGGAAAATTGACTTCGCCTTTTTAAAAGGTGTCAATATACATAATGGAATTTTATATTCCAATCTATTTGATTGCAAAGTTTATCAAATTTGGTTTTCTTATTCCTATTTTTGATTCAAAATAATCTACCTAAAGTATACTCTGTAGTCTTATACTACAGTATTGTTGAATATCTATTTTTGCTTACGTATTATTTGAATAACAGTAGTTGTATATATTTGTGCAAAAATATATTAAAAATATACTAAAACAGAGAAAATCAATGTAATTTTAATTTATAGAAAGCAAAAAATTTAAAAACAAAATTTAAAAACAAAGCTATAAAAGGACAACTACTAAATGCCCAATAAAAATTATGTTCGTTTTCTTAATTGTTCTATTTTAACAGCTTTATAAAAAAAAATGCAAAAAATAAAATAAAAAATAATATAATCCAAGCAATTTTATGTTTATCGGAAACAAAAAAAAAACAACAACAACAGATACCAACAATAAAAAGTGTAGAAATTCTCCCCCATCTTAACAAAAAATCATTATGATTGTTTATTTTTTAAATAAAATATAACGACACATTCAGATATTTTGTTCAAGTATTTATAACGAAACAAACAAACAAAAAAAAAAAACAAAGGAAATATTAAATAATCTTAACCATATTCTCAATTATTTGCACATTATTTATAACAAAAAGAAAACAAATGAAACAATTCAAAAATGAAAACAAACCCCTTGATGATTTTCAAGTAAAAAATAAAATAAATGAAAAATAAATAAACAACATTAAAATTAAATGTAATTCTTGCCAAAAATGGAAAATTATTCAACTCAATTATCCGATAACAAAAACTGCATACGATTTTCATTTTATCTCACACCCCATTAACCTTTTTCTAAACCTATTTTGAGTCCTTCTTTCTTCCCAAAGATATCAGAGACAAAGAAAGATCCCCTCAAATTCACAAAAACAAAAGAAAAAACAAAATGATACAATATTATATCATCTTATCATCATTAAAAAATATATATATATAAAAAAGAATGTGTAATAAAAGTTCTTAAAAATAAATTTAAAAAAAACAAAATTTATTTTATTACAATATTTCATTATAAAATATTGAATAAAACCTTAATTAAATTCTTTTAATTATATTTTTAATCAAAGAAAGAATGAAAGAAAGAAAGAAAGGAATTAGAAACTAAAGTTAAGAAGAGAAAATAATTTAAAGAAATCTATGTATGTACGAGCATCATCTGTTTTTTTAAACAAAATTAAATTTTCGATTTCAGTTTTTCGTTAGACTTTATTTTTTGAATTTTTAATTATAAAAACAACAAAAAACACAAGAATAAACATTGAATTTCATTGACTGAATATAAAAAAAAATAAATAATAAAAAACAAAAGTTAAATTGTAGTTTTTTAAGTCTTAAATAATATAATTAATTATGAAAAAAACACAAATATATATATATATATAAAACAAATTATATATAATTGTAAAAGAGAAAAATAAAAAAAGATGTGAGAAAATAAAAATTAAATAAAAATAAAACTCATCTAAATTGTACATATAATTAAGTACAAGTGCAAATAATAAAGGAAGCTCTGCAATAGCAAAAAAAAATCCAAAAAAATTTTAATCTGAAGTTGTTTTATTTTAGTTTTTAATGAGGAATACGGTTGCAATATGCTGCAATTGCACAAATTACGATATACCGAAATCTTGGTGTTTTTCGAGATTGCCAAATACCGAGTTCGTTAAAAAAATTCCATGGAATTTCGAAAATTTAAAATTACGTTTCTTAAAGCCCTTATGATACTTCCTTTTTTCCCGCCTGTTTTCCCTAAGATTAAAAGAGTGAAATAGGAATATTAAAAAGAGAAAAATATACAAAATATATGTTTTTGCTTTCCACTTTTTTCTTGTTTAATTTCAATGCTGCCTCATTTTATTCCGCAAAAAAAACAGCTAATTCATTTCAGGTTCGAAATTGTGCATATATTTCTACACGGAAAAATAGTTGTGTAGAGAAATTTGTTTTCATTCACGCAAATTCACTTAAATTTTATTAATTTTAACGCGCAAAACATACAAAATTATTCACACCACTACACACTCGATATTAATTCGCTTTGGTTTACACCTTTGGTATGATGATAATACATAAGTTTTTAAAAAGGTTTAGAAAATAAACATTTACCGAACGCTTGTCAGATTTTGTATCCATATTCTCTCTTACTCAATACATTTTGCGTTTACATGATAAGATTTTTTTCATTTTTAGACATATCGTAATACATGTAACGAGTGATTTTTTTGCTATTATCTTTTTGGCAACGCTAGTTTTGACAGCTCACGCACGTTTTGTATCTTGTGTCACTGTCAAACATCTTCAGTTTGGTCTATAATTTAATCATGAATCGTCTTACAAACGAACAACGCTTGCAAATTATTGAATTTTATTACCAAAATGCGTGCTCTGTTAAGAAAGTTTTTTATCGAAGAATTGTGTTCAGCGACGAGGCTCATTTCTGGTTGAATGGATACGTGAACAAGCAAAACTGCCGTATTTGGAGTGAAGAGCAGCCAGAAGCATTGCAAGAGCTACC
Organism: Panzeria rudis; assembly: GCA_956483635.1. Lineage (NCBI taxonomy): Eukaryota > Metazoa > Arthropoda > Insecta > Diptera > Tachinidae > Panzeria > Panzeria rudis. The sequence goes on along the minus strand of OY101449.1, from coordinate 153,955,936 downwards.
AATGCATCCACAAAAAACAACCGTTTGGTGCGGATTATGGGCTGGCGGCATCATTGGGCCGTATTTCTTCAAAGATGATGCGAATCACAACGTTACTGTGAATGGTGAGCGCTACCGTGCGATGATAACAAACTTTTTTCTGCCCAAAATGGAAGAGCTTGACTTGCATGACATGTGGTTTCAACAAGACGGTGCCACATGCCACACAGCACGCGAAACAATGGACCAATTGAGAGGCGAGTTCGGTGAACAGTTTATTTCACGCTTGGGACCAGTCAATTGGCCGCCCAGATCGTGCCTCTAGACTATTTTTTGTGGGGCTATGTTAAGGCTAATGTCTATAGCGACAAGCCCGCTTCGATTGACGCACTGGAAGCCAACATTGCCAACATTATTCGTGAGATACCGGCCGAAATGTTGGAAAGAGTATGCCAAAATTGGACTAAGCGCATGGACCATTTGAGGCGCAGCCGCGGCCAACATTTGCATGAAATAATCTTCAAACATTAAATTATATCGACCCAACTATCGATCCAAATAAATATTTCATGCATTTTTCTGAATTTTATGTGTTTTTTTTTTACTTTCCGATAGTTCTTATAAAATCACCCATTATTACCATGTAAAGACACCTTTAAGGTCTTTGTTATGGTGACTACATACAATTCTTTTGTTAGGCCTAGTCATATTGTTTGTTGTCTCTTTTTTTCGTATTTGAAACACGTTGACTTCCAAAACGAATCAATACAAGAGGTATATTTAGTAAAACCTCATGGCGTAACGTTAGATCAGTGCCGTTCAACTTTAGATATTAGTTATAGGAAACGTATCACCCCAAGCAATTTTGTCAGCTGTTAGTATTGGATTGTAATACCTTAGGCATTAGTGTGACATTTGCTACGTAAAAATCTACTTTCTGTAGATTGTCTACGTGACAAAAGCAATGATACGTTTTTAGTAAACGGCAACACGCTTTGTTTATGTTACAGATTTTGCCAGCTGATCCCCACTAACGCGATACGTTTTTACTAACTATCGCCCTTGTTCTGGAAACCGGGCGATTTACTAGCGTTTTGCTATTTTCCGAAGTTGTGGTAGAGCAATGAAAACATATTTTTTATTATAACAAAACAAACAAACAACTAAATTTTGAATTAAAATGCCTACAGCGTTCCTGCTTGCTATACTGGCTTTAAAAACTGCAATCATCGCCAGTTTATAAGTAGACAACTGAGACAGACAATTGACAAACTCAAAGCAAATATTTAAATTGCATGTTTTTAACTAAAATCATGAAAAACCGTTACAAGGTTTTCTTCAAATAAAAAGAAAATATATTAAATTTAAATTGTGCATCATTTTATTTTCTCTTCGAGGTGCATATTAAATAAAATAGACCAGACCGCTTCAGTAACTCTAGCGGTTTAAAAACGCCAAATTTCTAGCGTTTTCGTTTGTCAGTACACCTGCTTGGCGTTTTCAAATCGAAAACACCAATTTTAAGCGATATGCGTTTTTCAGAACATGGGCAATTTTATTAGGACTTTTCGTCTTATTTCGTCGCGTTCTATATTATGAACCATCGTTAGATCGAGGCACCGTAGTACTGCCGCAGTCCGTAATAATATTACACACACAATTAATTTGTTTTTATAATAAAATTTATTATTTTACACAGAAGAACCTTAACATTTTTTCGTGATTTACTTTTCCTTTTTGGTAGTCAAACAAAGCAAGGCAGCTTGCCTGCTATCTCGTGATTTAGAACAGTGATAATCACCACTAGCAATTAAAAATATCGTGATTTTCAGAGCACAAAAAATCACTCGTGTGATTTCAAAACTGTTCGTGGTTTGAAATCACCGTGATTTCAGAACATGCCTGACAAGCGTGATCTATTCCAAGTTTTTGCCCTTTTTACAGTTTGAGTGACTTAAGGCGAAGTTTAAAAGTTTTCCCATAAAAGATATGAAACAATCGGTCGCTCCACCAAAATGTATATAACTTTAAAACGCAAGAAGTAAGAACAACTTTTGTCAAGCGATGAACAGAAAATATAAATAAAAGAGCGGTATGAACCGGGTCGTACGATTTTAATACAATTTCATAATTTTGTTGTTAATCCATTATGGTAGATTTGAAAGCTAAAATTTGATTTTTTAAAGACGAGTATCTCCTAAACTATAAGCGATAGTCCATAACTAGCATTTTTTTTTGAAATCAGACCACACACTTTTTAAATTATTGTACATACATTGATTGACTTCATTATATGTATGTAAGTATATAAAACTTATTTATTTGGCTAAAATTAAAACTGTACATTTCACTTAAGATTTACCACAATCAGTAAAGTGTTTAATACTAATATGCATGTATATTTTCTTTTGATTAAGATAATAAGTTAAAATATCTTTATAAAATATTCTTTTGTTAATAATGACTAAAACTGAAGAAACTTCTTCAACTATTACACCTCCGACTCGTTACCTTTCTTCGTCAATAATTCCTGTTTTTGCTTTTTACGTTCATGAATGCGTTGGTGACGCCGCAAATCACCAGAAACTCGAAATCGTTTCGAACAAACATCGCACTCGTAGGGTTTTTCGCCTATGAAAGAAACATAATTTTACTTAAAATCTTTAAAATCCTTTTATGGAAAACATTTTACGAAAAGTAGTGATTTTTCGATTATTCTTACCCGTATGAATTTTACGATGATTTTGCAAATACGTGCTAGCACGAAATGTTTTTGTACAAAATTCACATTTGTAATTTCTTTCACTTGTGTGTATACGTAAATGCACTACTAATGAGTATTTGCGCGAAAAAGCTTTGCCACAAAATTCACACTGATGGTTCTTTTCGGAGCTGTGTATGGAAATTGTATGGTATTTTAAATCGCCCCACTGCCTAAACTTACGATCACAGTGGCCACACTCAAATGGCTTGTCGCCCGTGTGCGTGCGTGTATGGGCTTTTAAGGCACCAATGGCAAAGAATGATTTGTCACAAATCTCACATTGATGCGGTCTTAAGCCGGAATGTGTGCGATTATGATATTTAAGTGCATTACATGAATTAAAAATACGTTGGCATTTATTGCAGATGTAGCGTTTTCGTTTGCCATCTTCGTCATTGTCATCGTTTTCTAAACAAATTTCTTCCCCGTTGTCATCGAACACGCTTTCGTCACATTCTTCAGTTTTAACACGATTTAAAAGTGGAATTTCTTCTCCTTGATCTAAAAGGCAGCTGTACTCATCATCACTATCTTCGTTTTCTTGATGGTAATCTTCTTCCGGTTCAAGTTCATTGCCACTTAAAGTGTCTTCGCAATTTGGATAGGTAATGTCGGGAGTTTCTTCAATTTTAATATGTTGCACTTGTAGAATTTGTTGCTCAGTAATTTGATGCGACGTTAAAGCGGTTTGGTGTTGATCCTCAACAAAACACTGTTCATTATTATGCAGGGAGGTTTGTGTGTGTGGAAATTGTAAACGCAAATCTTCATCATTTTGTACTGGCTGTGTAAGTATTGGCGGTGGTGGATGGACAGGCGATTGAAGTTCCGGAGGATTTTCTTCTAGTTCTCTGTGCATTAGTTTGCCCGCTGTTAAATGAGGTTCCGATTGCATAAGAGGCACTGTGGCATCGTTATTTAAAAGTGGCGCAAATTGTCCCGAAAATAAAACGTCACAAAATGGCTTCGTTTTCAAATCAATGCCATTAAAACAATTGCTTGTGAACCTATTCAAAATGTTGGACTTAAATTAAAATATTTGTTCCATAAGATGAAACTTACTTACCAATGCGGTCTTACTCCATTTGAGGTGGGTGTCATTAGATCCATGGTATCACAGGTGTCTTCTATTAGAACTTTATCTCTTATGCCTTCCAACATGTCCTCGGTATCACTAAATTCTTCGGGCACTAGATTTGGTGCGGTTTGCTGCTGCTGCGATTGCTGCTGCTGAGGTTGATTGTGTTGTTGCAGAGAAGAGGTTGCAACGTTCATTGTTGCTTCCGCTAAGGCATTTGTTTCATGTTGATGGTGATGAGGCTCCATTACCACACGCACCGAAACAACTTCGCCACCTTGAGTAAAATTTTCAAAAGGAAAATGAACATCTTGGAAGACTTGATCAAGTCCGTCAGTCTGAAAAAAAGCAAATAAATAAATCGTTTCGTAGATAGAAAAAAAATTGTATTTTAACCGACCATGTGTGACCCTAAATTTCGCTCAAATTATCAAAATTACTCTAGTATTTTGAATTTCTAGGGGCCTAGAGTTTCTGGGGGTGGTATAGCACCCCCAAGAAGGGCGTAGCTACGCCAATGAATACAATATTATGATTAGAAAAGTAGGCAGTGCCACGCCCATGCAAATTGTTTTTTAACCACCTATAGTAAACCGATTCTTATGAAACTTCGCACATATATTAACTTCCCGGGACAATAACACATTATCAGAAAAGTGGGCAGTGCCACGCCCAAACGAAATAAATATTCTTTTTCAGCTACTTCTACTTAACTGATACTTAAGAAACTTTGCACACATATTAAGTTTGCGGGGCAATACATTATGATTAGAAAAGTGGGCAGTGACACGCCCGTTTTATAGTCGTTCTGTTTTGCAAGAATTATTTTTTTTAAATATGCATATACATATTTCATACAACTTTCCATTTTATTCTTTAAAAAAATGAAGATGAACTTTGGATTAAAATGCCAATACAGTTAAAAAAATCACAGAACTTATTAAAAACAAATACCTTTTTGATGGCACATAAATCGTCTGCCGTTTTCTCTGGACTCAAAACATCTAAGGATGTCTTCATTGCCGCTAATATTGTATCAGGAGTTGAGGGCTCGTAGTGCTGTTTGAGATGAGCGAAAAACTCTAATTGAGAGCAAGTAGCATGACCACAAATTTCACAACGAAACTGCTGCATACTACGGGAACCCACCACCAACTGATCAACGTGGGGCAATTTGTGATCATTCAATGGAACGTTCAATTGTAGTTCTGGGTCACAGTGGTTGATTTTTAGTTTGCGGGATATGCGTTTTTTGTGGGGCAGGACTTTGCGGGAATTAAAACGTGATATATCACAGTTATCATCAATGGTGGTATCCTTAAAAATAGAATCATTTAAAATAATTTCTACAGAATAGATATAAAGCACAGGACTAACATCCAAAGTGACGTTAGCATCAGATAGCATTAAATGCTGAACAACCTTAACACTATTATCCTCATCAGTGTTGACAGAACCAACCGATGTATTGTAAGACTTTGGTACCGGCATGAGAAAATCATTATTTAACGGCATAAATACTGCATTTGGCGGTGTCTTGGGTGGTTCACCTGAGTGCTGGTGATCCTCATTGCTAACGGGAAATAAACTATTGTGAAAGTGTAGATCTGTCGCAAGATTATCACCATTATTATGGCTGCCATTCTCCGTCTTGGGAAAATTCATCAAGTCCATGATGAAATGATTGGGATCCCTCATATACTCCGGAGCCAAAAGAGTCTGCAAAAATTTAAATAAAAGAAATCACTTGAAACATGATGGGTACAATTTAAGTTTACATGATCTATAAATTCTTGTTCCTTGCGTTGCATAATTTGCTCCATGGTGTCAATATTGTGAGATTCTTTTTGCACAAATTTGCCCTTTAATTCCTTTAAAATAGAAATGTTATTTGCCATTTATTGTCCCCTACTACCTTCCATGAATTTTTTTCGTCCGTCTTTAAAACTTACGATTTCATTATTTTTACAATGGTCCTCGAAACCATTGTATTCGTTAAGTTCCATAATATTGCCCTGGTTGTTCCAATTTTTTTTTTACTTATTTCTAATCAATTTGGCGATAATTTTAGCTAAATAAACAAATAAAACATTGAAGACAAATAACATACAGGTAAACTGTCAAAACCATAAGCACAGAGTTGCTATGCAAAAGAATCCTTTTAGCACAGCTGTTGCAAAGTTATGCCAAGTTTTAAGCAGAATTTATAAAAGTAATAGTCTGGACAGCAACCAGTTGATAATAGCGCCTCTAGTGTTTAATATTAAAACGAGCTAACGTCCCTTCTATATTTTAGGCCGTCAAGAATGCGAATATACTGTCCATGACGAAAAAACTAAAAACAAAACTCGTCACGAAGAGTCGATTTTTTGTGGGCTGTGGATTTTGTTTGTTTAAAATCGTCATGTTTTCGGTATAAATGGATCACACAAGTTCTGTAATGGTAATGTCTTTAAGTAGTATAAACAAATATGGTTTAATGATTTGCTACTAATGAGGCAATACAGTAGACCCTCGTTAATTAGTGTGTAACAAACATTGTTCAATGATTCTCCAGCAGACCCACAATAAGTATAATTTAAATAAGATTGTTTAGTGATTACCTACGCACGAAACAATACAGTAGATCATCGATAGATATTATTTTACAAATATTGCGTAGTATGAATAAAAAAAGCCTTTGGTTTTTACTAGGGATGTAACGAATACCGATACCGATACCGATATATCGGCGATACTTCAGATTTTCCGATACATCGGTATCGGCGATATTTTACTGTCGATACGACGATACTTTTAAAAAAATTTTAAACAAATTATTTATTTTTTTTTGTTAATTTTATCAAGAACTAAATTCATTTCGTTATTTTTTAAATCTTATTAATATCAATTTTAAAATAATAATATTTTACGCTGTTATTTTGCAAAAACAATAATTTATTTATTGTTAATTTTACCATGAACTCAAATTCAATTCGTTGTTTTTTAAATCATATTTCCAGCAAAAAAAAAGACATTATAAAGAAATCATAAAAATGTAGAATTCGCGATCCGGAAATATTGCGAATTTGGATAAAATCTAATTAGTTTCACATTTGCTTGTCATTGCAAGAAGTTCTCTTTTTCGATTACCAATCACCGAATTGAAAGTGATGTTAGGACAAATTTCTTTTTCAGTGTGCTATAATGATTCCTCAAATAATTCTGGCAAAAAAAAAGCCGACTTCAGTATAAAGAGTAATATACTTGATGGCCTTCCATATAAACAATTTCGAAAATCGGTACGCAAATGGAGGAATTGTGCTCTAATAAATATTTTGTGTGGAGGCGTGGAAGACTTGCCCCACAGATTTTCGTAGAAAAATTATGCGACCAAAATCTAGGCAAACCATTCCATACAAAAAATAAATTTTGGAATTCGGCCCATAAATGGAGGAGCTATGCGATAATCAATATTTCTGGGGGAAGGGGAAATCCCGCACAGATTTTGGAGAAAAATTATGGTACCAACCTGAAGGGGGGGTTTGCAGCAAATTTCGCAACTGATTTTCGAAAAAAAAACTGTAGTCAAACCCTTTCAAGTAAAAACCCAATTTTGATAATCGGTTCCCAATGACAAAGTTATGCATGGGTGAAGCAAGTTTCCCCCTCCCATTTTCGAAAAGAATTATGGGGCCAAACTACTAGCGAACCCTCGCAAACAACACAAGAATTTTGAAAAGCTGTTCACAAATGACATAGTTATGGATTGGTGGGAAGGGGGTGGAGGGGGAGCAAACTTGCCTCTCCGATTTTCGACAAAAAAAATTTGGGACCAACAAAACAAGAATTTTGAAAATCGGTTCACAAATGACAGAGTTATGCATGGGGGGGGGGGGGGGAGCGAATTTCCCCCTATGATTTTCATAAAAAAAATTATGGGACCAAACAGCGGGCAAACCCTTTTCAGCAAAAAAATAATTTTTAAAATCGCTTCACAAATGCCAGAGTTATGCGTGTACAAACATAAGAAAATAAAAAAAAAAAACACACGAATTGATAACCTTCTTCTTTTTGGAAGTCGGTTAAAAAATGATGAAAAATTGCACATTTTCAGACCTTGTTTCTTTTTATGCGAATTTAAACACAAAACTGTGTTTTCATGTAAATTTAAGTGAATAAATATAAACGTTTAGAAGACTTTTAATAATTAAGCTAATAAGTTATTTAGAAGAATATTAGTTGATAAATGTCCTTTAAAAAATCAATTTTTTAAAAAGCATGGCGAGTATTTTTTAAAATTATAAAGGAATTACAAATTTGTACTTGCTTTTCTACTAATTATCTGCATATTTTTAAATAGATTCTTTGGAAGCAATGAAAATGTAGTTCCTTAAAAATTACTTCCAATTTTATATTCTGGATTAATATCAATTTTAAATATTAATAATCTGTTACACTGTAATTTTATATAATAAAAAAATTGCCCTTCTTGAGTTTTGTTAACCTAAACTTGAACTCAATTTCAATATTCGTATCGGTATCGGAATCGGTATCGGCTATTTTTAAGTATCGGAATCGGTATCGGATCGGCAAAACGGCGTATCGTTACATCCCTAGTTTTTACTTAACAATTTATTTTAAAACACAAAGCTATGGAAATTATTGAACATAAAACGAAGAACTTAATCTATTAAAACAAAATTTTAAGTAAAAAGCAAATACTTTTTTTATTCATACTACCCATTGTTTAGTGATTTCCTAGGCATGAGACAATGATGTAGACCCTCGATAACTACAATTTTACAAAGATTGTTTAGTGGCTACCTAATCACGAGAAATACAGTAGATCCTCGATAAGTATTATTTAACATATATTGTTTTGCGATTTCCTAGTTATGAAACATAACAGCAGACCTTCGATAAGTAGCATTTAACAAATAATGTTTAGTGATTTTCTAGTCAGGAGACAATACAGTAGACCCACAGGAAGTAGTGATTAACAAAAATTGTTTATTAATTTCCTAGTCTTGAGACAGTGCAGTATACCCTCCATAAATAACATTTAACAAATATTTTTTAGTGATATCCTAGTCACAAAACGGTGCAGTATGTCCAAATTAAGTACAATTAAAAAAAAAAGATTTTTTTTATAGATTTTCTAGTCATGATACAATAGTAGTAATTAACAAAGATTTGTTACTGATTTCGTAGTTAGTCATTCTCTAGTCAAGAAGGCGGACATGAATGTGTGGCAGAATTAGTGTACATATTAGGGATGTAACGATACGCCGTTTTCCGATCCGATACCGATACCGATATATAAAAATAAATATCGCCGATACCGATTCCGATACCGATACGAATATTGCAATTGAGTTCAAGTTTAGATTAACACAACTCAAGTACAATTTTTTTCTCATACAAAATTACAGTGTAAGAGATTATTAATATTTAAAATTGATATTAACCCAGTATAAAAAATTGGAAGTATTTTTTAAGGAGCTACATTTTCCTTGCTTCCAAAAAATCTGTATTAAAAATATGCAGATAATTAGTAAAAAAGCAAGAAAAAATTTTTAATTCCTTTATAATTTTAAAAAATAATCTCCATGCTTTTTAAAAAATCGATTTTTAAAGGACATTTATCAACTAATAGTCTTCTAAATAACTTAATAGCTTAATTATTAAAAGTGTTCTAAAAGTTTATATTTATTCACTTAAATTTACATGAAAATACAGTTTTCAATTTGGATTCGCATTAAAAAAATTTTGAAAATGCGTAAGTTTTTATCCTTTTTCCTTGAGGAAAAATCATTTTAGAACACGGAAAAAGAAATTTGTCTTAGCATCGCTTCCAATTGGGTGATTGGTAACCGAAAGACAGAACTTCTTGCAATGGCAAGGATATGTAAACCTAATTAGTAATTGTCCAAATTCGCAAAACTTTCGGATCGCGAATTCTACATTTTCATGACTTCTTTGGAGTGTCTTTTTTTTGCTGGAATAAGATCTAAAAAACAACGAATTGAATTTGAATTCATGGTAAAATTAACGAAAAATAAATAATTTCCGGATCGCGAATTCTACTATGACTTCTTTGGAGTGTCTTTTTTTGCTGGAATAAGATTTAAAAAACAACGAATTGAATTTGAATTCATGATAAAATTAACAAAAATAAATAATTTTTTTTACAAAATAACAGCATAAAATATTTTTAATTTTTAAAATTGATATTAATAAGATTTAAAAAATAACAAAATGAATTTAGTTCATGGTAAAATTAACAAAAGATAAATAATTTGTCAGAAAAAAACTCTGAATTTTTTTTTAAAAGTATCGTCGTATCGACAGTAAAATATCGCCGATACCGATGTATCGGAAAATCTGAAGTATCGCCGATATATCGGTATCGGTATCGGTATTCGTTACATCCCTAGTACATATGTATGTCTTAAGTATGCGTTATAGCATCTTTTGCTCATTTTCCAAATATGTGACAATATATATATATATATATATATAAAAACCTTGAGTTGCATCCAAATCCCCTAGCCCGCAACATCTTTAACTTTAGATGCCATACTGGGCTGAGAAGGAGAGACGCTCTTGCTCTCAGCCAAACACGACTGACGTAAGTCAACCAAAGCAATGACTGGACTTATTATTAAAAATTTTCGTTTTCAGATTTGAATACTTATTATTAGCTACATTTTCAATTGAAGATTCAATAAATAAATTAAACGCTAGGTATGTTGAAGAGCGGCTTTACTGCATAGCCGACCATCGGCCAGGCTCAAGGATTTTCTCCTCAAAGTATGTCGAATAGCGGTTTCGCTGAAGAATGACTTTCCACCTAGCCGGCCTTCGGGCGGGCTTATTGCTTTTCTCCTCCTGATATGTCGAATAGCGGCTTCGCTGAAGAATGATTTTCTGCATAGCGGACCTACGGCCGGGCTCAAGTGTTTTGTCCACCATGGTATTCCAAAAAAAAAACGAAGCTTCTTACTAAAGATTTGCTGCACAGCTTTTAATTGATACCAATATTTACCTTTTAAATTCATAAATGTAATGCATAATCACAGTTTTATGTAAAAACTTCAGAGGCCCATAACTTGGAAAATATGGGTCGCCGCCAATATTTTTATAGAATTTTTTCTTTTTATTTTTAAATTTTCTATCATATAGGTTAATTTTTATTTTTATTTTTTGGAGCAACTTCCCTAAAGTACATTTAAGACAAAATGCTTTTCAGTTTTTTTATAACATACAGATTTTTTTAATGGCATGACTAATATCGCCCCTAGGTACATCAATATATTTTCACCCGTATTTTAAGGTAGCGAAATGTTGACGCTTAAAAGGTACTCTCGGTAATAAATTTGTTTTTGGTTTGAGTTTTTAGAAAGAGCAAAATTTTAATTTTGTATGAAAACGCACTTTTTTCCGAAAGCGTTTATTAAATCAAAAATCTATAATATCAACAGCTGATTTTATCATGCATAGTTTGGTGTTTTGTTGATCGTACCGTTCTCAGCTAGTTTGAAATATATTGATGTACCTAGAGGAAATATTAGTCATGTCCATTAAAAAAATCTGTACGTGATAAAAAAAGCTCAAAACGGATTTTAGTCTAGCGCATTAAACCTTTAATATTCCACATATGTATGTATTTTATTTAAAGAACCGACACTTTTTTTGCAGACCAGTGTAATCGGAGTCGGAAAGAAAACGACAGGAAGCAAAAGAGTGGAGAGATACCAAGCAGGCAGAATGATAAACAGACTCAGGGAGAATAAATACTTCTTTTGTAGACCTTTCTATAAAATTTAAATTACTTAACTTATGTTCATTTGTAAGTCCAATAATATCCTTTTTCTAAATGGCCCACATTTAATCTTTATTAAAACTCATCACTTTTTAAATACAATTTCCGTTTCCTACTATAAAATTTATTGACTCTTTCCCTCAAAACAATAACAATAAAATGTACAATAAATATTAACACAAGTTCGAAAAATGAGTTCCAAAAAAATGCATTAATTTCCCAAAAGAGGCAGTTAAAATTAAACCACTCCATATGGACACAAACATTGAGGTTCTCAAATTATTTTCTATTTTTCTCGTCATGTTGTTAAATATTCCGCGTGTATCTGGTGTGATAATCCTGAAATGATAAAAATAATTTAAAATATTTTAGGTCATTATGGATCAGTGACTAAAGCCAGCCACCAACCACAACCAGCCTGTTGGAATAAATTTTACCATTCGATACTGCAACTGATGAACTGTTAAATTGTGTGTGTGTGTGTGTGTGTGTGTATGTGTGTTTGTGTCTGAATTTGTGGCATCAACTCCATCCAGCATGTTGTATGTAGTCCCAAAATGTGTTACAAATAAATAATAATATTTAAAGGCAATTGCAGCCTGCTTATAAATAATGTTTCTTTGTTTGAAGAGGGAGGGGGATATTGAAAATATTTATTTTTATGAGCATTTTGAAGTGTTAATAAGCCACTAAATGTTTGTTTTACAAGATGTTGTTCGTAATAATTGCTGTTTGTAGCAACTTGTAAAAGATTTCAATGAAATTTATGTAGATTTTATTTATTATTGAATTCCCATTTTTTACTTTTTTTTTTGTTGTTTTAATTTTGGAGAATTATTCCAATAGTTTCACTTGAAGCGTAAGTGGGCTGTAGTGTGCAATATATTAGGTAGTTTAGGTTTAAGGAAGTGATTTGTAAAAAATATCTTTCTTAATTATGAAATTAATTTTACCTCAACCAGACTTTATGCTGAGTTTAATTAATAAGTGGTTCCTCGGTAGGACAGTTAGTAATGCGGCAGGATTTCAGTTTAAGGGTTACGGACTCAATTCTTGACAAAAACTAACTATGTTCTATGTTCTATCCAGTTGACTACGAAAAAAGAGCATACATTCAAAATAAAATATTGGTAAATCGAATCAACCCATAAAATACAGTAAAAAACAACCAATGCAATTGTAGTTTAGTTGATAGTGTGTAAACCTACTAACCGGAAGATCGAAGGTTCGATGTCGGCCAAGGCTTAAGCAGTAAAAGTATTTGTAAAAAAAAAATTTTTTTTTGTAATTTTTTGGCTCACAAGTTTACTCATGTTTAGAAACCGGACGCCTTTACCATCTCAGCTAAGACATCTTGTTAAATAACGAAATCACAGAGTATAGATAGACATGTCGATCTCTTAGAATAAAAAGGTTCCATGTAAAATAAAGTAAAACAAAGTTCTTACTGCCAAAAAGAACCTTTTTAAATCAATAAAGTAACTAGATCTCTGAGTTACAATCAATTTCAGCTAGTACTTTCATTTTAACCATTTTTAAATGAAACCATTTTTAACCGGAACCATTTTTAGCTGAAAACGGCATTTTGGTCAAAATGTTAGTTGGAACCCTTTTATTCTAAAGGCTCGATGTGGTGACTTTCTTGACTTAAATACAGTAATTTTTGTAAAATAACTATTTTCGTTGTTATTATTTTAAATTGGTAATTTTAACCATAAAAATTGGTAATTTCAACCACAAAAATTGCTAAAAATTAAATTAGTAGTTTTAACCATAAAAGTAATTTTAATTTTCAAACGTCGTTTTTCCCAAATTTATATTTTACAATTCAGTAAAATGTAATATTTCGGTCTTGAGCTTAGGTTCTCATTTATGAACTGGATGCCTTTACCATGTCAGCTAAGTCATCTTGTTGAATAGCGATAGCACAAAGTAACCATAGACATAAAATGACTTACAACAGTTGGTTAATTATTTAAATTGGTTAGATTTACCTATCACTTTATTTTGAGTGTAAGGTGGAGGTCGAAAAGGGAACCGGAAGATTAGCGTTCTGCTTCAATATTCCATGTATCTATGTAGATAGATAAATACAATAATAAAATCAACAGGCTGTAGGGCATTCTCACATTCATTTTAACTGACTGAGTTTTTAATTTTATGGTGGTTTTTTATGTATTATTTTATGTCTAATCATAAATAAGTTTTTAAAAGATTTAAATTTGTTTAATAAACAATTATTAGATCATAAAACCTAAGATGTGAAATATAAATTTTGTTGCATTAAAAAACACTCAAAGAGGAAGGGAGACATTTGGATTTTTCTTATGGAGCTATCAATACCCAGTACACAGTGGGATATATGTAAGTGAAATGTATTCCAAATAAATCAGAACTTTCTAAGGGAATAATCAGGATAATATACAGGAACATCATACGTCGTTCTAGTAATTAAGAGTTCACCATTTATGTATGGAACGAGCAGCACTTAGAAAGATCATGTCCTCCATTGCAATATTTTGACCATAAACAATATTTACTGCCGACAAGTTGTTTTGTCCTGAAGACAGCATCGAGGAAAATGTCGTCTAGGACCAACTGGCCAAGTGGGAACTATTTCGGTGTTCTCGAAAATGTATCCAATGCTTTTACGAGATTAGTTGTCAATGCTCTCTGCACCCAGTTTACACCATCACACAATTAGTACAAAAATTCAACACTAATATTTGGGTATGTTCTGTATTTCATGTGGAATTAAAATGTGCGGAGTTATCAAAGCATTGTTGTTATAAATATGTATTAATTTACAACAACAATGCTTTGATGATTCCGCACATTATAACGCCACATGACATACAGAACATGCCCGATGGTTTGTGTATTATTTTCACATATTTTTCTTTTGAAATAATTTTGTTATCAATATAGCAGAATTCTTTATCACAGGAAATTTGAAAAAAAAATTGAATACCGGGATTTTATTATCAAAACCGAAACTTTGTTTTTTTCTATGTAATATTTCCATTGGGTAAATTAGTATATTCCACCCTGCCTCGAGAATGGATTGTACGATTTGAATAAACAAGACAACAAAATATGCGGAATAAAATTATCTTTAAGTTACATATACATATATAATTTTTTCATTTTCAAAAACTCATAAAAAATTAAGAGGACAACAATTTAAAATTTTTATCATTAATGTGAGACCCAGGTAAACTAGGAATACAATAAGCCATAAAGCATTAAAATCGATGAACAAATATTAATTTTATTCACAACTAAGTGAAGTAACTCAATTGATAAAATCACAATTTCCATAAAATGTTTATCAATTAAATTCCCTCACTTAATTGTGGATAAAATCGACATTTGTTCATCGATTTTAAAGGTTATGACTTACGCACAATTACATATAAAACAAAAACAAATTATAAAATTTTGTTTTTGTTTTAAAACTAATTGGAAGAAAGAAAGAATCGTGTCGACATAGTGGGCCTGGCAGTTATTTTATTTCTGATACACTGTAAAAATGTAAAATTTTTGCCCTCTTAATTTTTTTATTAGTTTTTGAACACGAAAAAAGGATTTAATTTTGCATGAAAAAACGAAACGAAAGAGTTCGAAATATAAAAATATATATATGGAGGACATAAAGGTGATTTTATTCCACATCTTTTAGTGGTTTATTTTGTAAATCTGATAAGCCGTTCTCGAGTTGGGGTGAAATATACTGAATATACCTATTGGATATATTAGTCAAGCCCACAAAAAAAATCTTTAAAAAAAACTTTGTATATTTCGCATATTTTTATTTAAAGGATCGAAATATTATTTTTTGCAGATCACTGTTTTCAAACACAGTTACTTCAGGCATGGATTTTCAGCAAGAGTGTGGCTGACTTCCAAAACGTATCAATACAAAGTTTGTATACAGTTCTGCTGGGGTATTTAGAGCGTGCATGTATGCGAAGTTGCTAAGCATTGCATCAACTTTGAAACCGATACCATGATTACTCATTTAAGGCGTTTCCGATACTTGTCGGCGACGTTTTGATAAAGTATGCATTGTCAATGTTTTGTACTGCGACGATATGAAACACTATACATTGTTCGAATACAAAGCAACTGACGTTTTGGAAGTTAGCCTACTTGTGTGACAATGTAAACTCTCTATGAATTACATTAGTCTGTAACACCGATATCTATCTGTAAAGCTGTATTTATACTATCATATAAGCTGTTCGACTTTTAACAGCATAAACTCATTTGATCAAGGTTACATTTTCTACAGAGGTCGAATGTACTTCCTATAAGTATAACCTGACCAGACATCCCGCTCTAGGCGGGATTATCCCGCTTTTAAGAGGTCGATCCCGCCTAAAATTGCTATCCCGCCTTATCCCGCTTTTTCGAGTATTAAAATTTATAGTTCTGTAATTATTCCCAAAAATATCGAAAATATTTCAACTGAGCAAAATATTATCTTTCTGGTGTTGATGGCATAAAAACTCATTGAGTTAAAGGAACTTAAAATTGATAAAAAGGGTGTTTTTAGACATTGCTTCAAAACTCAATACTTAAAAATGTCTACTCCAAAGATACTTAATTATTCAGGGGTCTAATCACCGCATACGATATCGAGCAGAATTTTTCGAAATTTTTCATTTTGGCATCATGGCATCCGATATCGAATAAAAAGAATCGTAATATGAGATGATAGCATTCGACATCGAGTAATCAAACATCTTCATCTATCGAGTTGTCATTCGATAGGTAAGAGTCTGTCGTATACACAATAATCTAATATTTAGAGACAAAAACATCTAAGAATTTCTAGTTTACAAGTTTATTTTTATAAAAAAGGGAAGAATACAATTTTAATTAATATAAGATAAAATTAATAGTAAATATTTCCACAATACAATGTAAAACAAGCTAATGGCAGAATTTAGGACCCATCATCCAAAGTTTATCAAAATTATTTTAACAGATTGTGTTTTGTCGTAAATTTAGCTGGCGAAGACTCCACATAGTGATCCTTTATTAGTGTAAATCGTATTTAAAATCTTCAAACGAAACATAATGTGGAAAAAAGTGCGACTGCAGCCGGCCAAGGCAAATAATAGTCACTTTTCTCTCTTATTTACTTCCTAATACGTATCACATTCCTTGTTTGATGAAGATAAAGAAACAAAAATGAACGATTCAGTTTTAAAACACTTTAATTTTATTTAAAAACTATTTTTTCGCAAACAATTTTTGTTTAACTTAAGTCATATATGTACTCGTAAGACATATGCTAGAAAATTACGATTCCATTCATATCGTACGCGGTGATTTGCTTACTCGACACATATCGAAATATTATTCGATACGATAGTGTACTTGATATCGAATGCATTTAATTCTTCAATAAAATTACTTTTATTGGGAAAGGAATTTTAAAGGCATGTAATAATTGAAAAGACAAAGATAAATTCTTGACTGTATAAGGGTCGAACTGAACATCATGATATTTGAAGATTAACCACGATCTCATGATCAGAGCTCTTGCCATACCTTTCACAGTGTGAGGATTGTGAACTCAAGTAAGGCACGTAGTATCGAAAATTATTGATTATTACAAAAATTTAATTGAACGACTTAATAAGCATAGAGTTCGAAAAATATTGATACCTTCAATCTAAATTTTTCTCCATTAAAATGAAACGAAAATCCTAAAGTTGAAACTAATTTGGCGCCGAACACACGGTACATAAAATGCTTAAGAACCGACAAAATGGAACAAAGTTACAAGACATTAATGTGTTGTTTCCACAATGCAAATAAACATTGTTTGCCTAAAATGTATATGAAAAGCACTCAGTTTTTTGAGCGATTTCCATACAAATTTTTTACTCAAGTTGCTTGTTTGCATTGTGGAAACAGCATATAAGTGAAAAAAACAGAACTGATTTTGAGCAAAAATATTCTTTTTAACTATAAACTGAATTTTATCAAA
Organism: Panzeria rudis; assembly: GCA_956483635.1. Lineage (NCBI taxonomy): Eukaryota > Metazoa > Arthropoda > Insecta > Diptera > Tachinidae > Panzeria > Panzeria rudis. The sequence continues at coordinate 153,938,304 of OY101449.1, read as the reverse complement.
GACTAGCTCAAACCGGTGTGCTTCGCTACCCCAATCTTGTGAAGATATAAGAAAATGAATACATGATTATTTTGTACTGACCTATCCGCCCTCCTATGCCACCAGAATTTTGTTTAAAATTGCAATGTAAATCAAAATTGGAGTGTCTCCACGTATAGAAAACTACAAATTACTTGGTAAGGTGGATGAAAGTCTCACCCTCATACTATACCACCAGCTTTCTTTGCAAAGCCCAATTTGTTCTAAGTTTAATGTACAACAAATTTAGAGAGCCTCGCTTTTGTGGTTCTTCAGATATCGGAAAATTAATAACTACTTTGTATTGGTGGTACCCGTTTCCCCACTCCTATAAATTTTGTTAGAAATTTTACTTTGTTCTAAGAGCTATCTACATCAAATTTAGTGAGCTTCACTCTTATAGTTCTAAAGATATAGGAAAATTAATATCTACTTTGTATGGTGGTATCCGTTTCCCCCCTCCTATACGTGCCAGATTTTATTTCAGCTTTTACTTTGTTCTACGAGGTACCCACATCAAATGTAGAGAGCTTCACTATTATAGTTATGAAGATATAGTAAAATTAATAATTACTTTGTATGGGAGAAACCAGTTTCCTTTGACCTAAGATCTACCTACATCAAATTTAGAGAGTTGTACTATTACAGCTCTGAAGACATAGTGAAATTAATAATTAGTTTGTATGGGGGTGCCAGTCACCCCTCACCTATTTCCCCAAAATTTTTTGGGATTTCTTAATTTATTCTAAGGGAGACCCACGTCAATTTTGGAGAGATTCACTAATATAGCTGTGCAGATATAGGGAAACTGAAAACATATTTGTATGGGGGGTACCCTAAACCCCCAAAATTAAAAAAATAAATTAGCCTATTTTAATTTCCCGATCGTCAGTAAGACTGTGCCAAAATTTCAGAATGAGCAGTCCTCCCGTTTGGCTTCCTATAAGGAACAAACAAACAATTATACAAACACAGATGCATTTATATATATATATATATATATATATATATATATATATATATATATATATATATATATATATATATATATATATATATATATATATATATATATATATATATATATATATATATATATATATATATATATATATATATATATATATATATATATATATATATATATATATATATATATATATATATATATATATATATATATATATATATATATATATATATATATATGATTTCGGATTTTTTCACTCACTGACTTACAACTTTATTATGTTTGTCGGGTCCTAACGACTTCATGTTTCATGTGTTAAGTGGTCGCCAGACAAGTCAATATATAGGCTTCCATATATGTATGTGTTTGTGTGCGTTTGCTATGAAAATCCAAAGCATTTTGATATTCTTCAATATTTCCCCTCCGTATATGTGTAAAAATTTTTTATAAACAAACGCACACAAACACATATATTGAAGCTACATATTGATCTGTCTAGCATCCACTTTAAAGACCAAATTATATTTAGGCTTAAAGCAATTTATAAAATTTTTGTTTCATAAATATGATACATATTCAAAAAACATCTAAAAATGCACTTTTTTTTAAATTTTAAGTCCTGTAACTCAATGAATTTCCTAAGAACATATCGTTAGCTGAAATGCAAAATTACAAAACTACACTGCTTTTAATTTTATAGGAGAGAAAAAAGACTAAATAAAATACTTTAAGTGACTGAAGTAAAAAGTCTCTTCATTTTCGTTTTTAATGCGATTGATTTTTATGATAACAGTTTGAAAATTTGTGGACAAGCGACTTTAAATTTTTTGTTAGTTACGTTATTTCGAATTTTAGCTAACGATATGGAACTGTTTAGTTGCATACATTTATAAAAAAAATCATATATTATCATCAGTGTACATATTTACAACATCCCGCTTTCCATAAGATATTTTATAAAATCCAGCTTTTTTTTGTTATATTTTCTTCAGAATCCCGCTTTTCAACCGTTCTTATCCCGCTTTTGACAAACACCTTCTGGTCACGTTATACAAGTAGCATATGAAAAAACTTATTTAAGGTACTTAAGCGAACTAAAATCAACTTTACTCATGATAACTTAGGAACAGCGAAAATATATAAAATTACTTGGTCTACTAAACTATTACATAAAAAGGTCTAAAACTAAGTTTTTCTATTGCTAATTAATGTACGGAATATCGTTTTCGTCGACGATTATGGTGTATGCGGAAACGAACCTTTAGATAGTGCAAAAAGCGGCATATTTCCATTATTAGAACTAGTGAATATGTTATTGCTGTAAAAAAATATCTTAAAAGTTTAAGAAAATCATCATCAGCATCATCATGATGAGTTAAGAAAACAAAATATGATCAATGTCTTAATAAAAACAAGGAAAATTCTCTTGAATTTCAATTGTTTACAAACTAATTTTGATTCTTGTTTTTTCTTTTATAAATGAAAAAGAAATTAAAAAATAAAATAAAATGAGAACCGATTTAACAGTTTGTATTTCTTGCTTTGTTTTGTTTGAAACTTTAAATGTTGTGCCGACTTTTTGTGCGAAATGATATTTGTTTGACAGATGGATTCCAATTAAATGCATCATCTCATCTACTTTGTACTCGGTCGGAGTCGCTCGTCTGCTTAGAAGATGATGAATGCTCTTCAAAATTTTATATAATTTTTCCCTTGTTGTTATTGTTGTTGTGTAATGATGCATGAAGATCTACATTCCATTTGCATTGTGTGTAGTATGTGGATTAACTGGTTGGTTGAATGGTGAGAAAATGATCATGTTTATAAATTATAATTGAAAGTTTTAAGCGATTCCAGATCAACGACACTTGTTACCAAAAAAAAAAGAACTGTTTTGTCGGCATTTCAAAGGCACTTTCTCCGAATTCCTTTAATGTTAAATCAAACAGATTTATTCCTGGGAATTTTCTGTTCTTTTCTTCGATTATATTTAGTCAGTGAATATAAATAAAATTGAATATTTTGTAATTGATCGTTTGTTACACTTATTAAACAAATATTGATTGCATTATACAACTCCTTTGGAATCAGTTAATAAATAAAAAAGTGTTTATTACAAGAATATTCCAAATTATATTCAGGAGAAATTTAAATTAATATATAGTTCAGAGTCCATCTTCATTAGCTTGGTTAGCCCACAACATGATATTATCATATGATTAGATATTTGATTAGAATGTTTAAATTGTTTGTCATATACATATACATATGTATGGATATTAGAGTGGTTGTTAAATATTAAAAGTTGGATTTCTTCAAGTCTCACATAACGAGCGATGCCATTTTTAGCAATTTTGAGCAAATGTCTCATAACTAAATATATATGTGACGCGCCAAATAGAAAGGGACCTAAGGGTAAAAACCGGTTTTGTTCATGAGAGCCATTTTAAAGATTTAAATACGTGTATCTTTGGTGTACCATCACTGAGCGCGTAGGTCGTCCCTACCTCTTGTTTTGTGTAGTTGGTTTTTTATTGTTTTCTATCTAGCGCGCTGTTTGATGTCAATTTTGCTCGCGTTTTTTCGAATCCAGGTTTATTTTCTGAAATTATTAATTGTGAATTATAATTCTTTTAAATCGTGAATATCACTCTGTTAGTACGAAAATGTTTCACATAACCTTATTATGTTATTCGCGAAAATAATTTAAAACTAATAACATTCTTACTGACTGTTTTGGGATGAAATGGTGGACGAATTCGAAGAAGTAGATTTACTTTATTGCTTCCTTGATTTCATAAAACGCGCATATCTCTGGGAGGGAACACTTTTGGGGCATGGGATCGGTCTCATTCGATGCTCAGATGTTGTCCACATCAAAAAAAGTGAATATTGATTTTTTTTACCCTTAGGTCCCTTTCTCTATGCGCTGTCTGTATTTACAAAGTAAATTTTCTAAAAAGTTGTTGTTGTGAAGTTTCCAATATCTTTTAACTTATCGACTTTTATTTAAATCTCATACTTAACAGCATAAACAGCAATATCGAAAAAAGGCCATAAATATTAAAATTTCAAAAAAGCTAAAACTTCAAAAATTTCGGTAGACTTTTTCATCCTCTAGAACTTGAAGTTGTTTCTTTAGTTTTTTGTGACGCTGCAACTCCATTCTTTTCAAAATGAAGGCAGTTGCACGGCATATATTAGTATAACTGGAGAAGGCTTTGCCCTATTCAGAAAAAAAGGAGAACCAAATTCGACAACAAAATTATCTTTAAGCCGTGCAAACATTGTTTCTAAGTCTGATCATTAGTTTCAGAGACATCGTAAAAGTTTTAGCTTAAAAATTAAAAATTTTATAAAAAATTTTTGTTTTTAAAAACTAAAAAAATAAATGCAAAATACATTAACAGTCCCATTTTTTGTCCAGTATCATGTAACTAAATATATTCCAAAGGAAACGAGCCATTTTCACTGAAATTGGGGCAACATTTTAATTTTTTTCCACAATTTAGTGGGAGAACTTTAAAAATGTTTAATAAAATATTACGATACCTTTGTAACTGATGGGCAGATATATAAACAATGTTTGCGCTGCTTAGAGATAATTTTTTTTGTCGAGTTTCAGTTTTTCTTTTTTCCTGCATAGGTCAAACTATTCGCCAGTTATGCTAATATTTGCCATACAAGTGCCTTAATTTTTTCCATAACAGTATATCTCGAAAATTAGAGCAACTAGAAATATTTGCTATGGATTTTTTTCGATAATACTGTTTATTTTGTTAAATATGCGATTTAGATAACAAAAAGTCTGTAAGGCAAAAGCTGTTGGAAACTTTACAGACAACAACTTTTTAGAATAATTTTTTTTTAATATGTATGAAGATGTATGTATATGCTATATTTATTTAGTTATGAGACATAAAAGACAGAAATAATAAAACCCATTTGCTCAAACTTTGCCTTAATCTTAACTGATTAACCAGAAACTTTTTAAGGTAGTTTATTATAAATTTTCATCGATTTGGGGTATGAGACTTGAAGAAATCCAAATTTTAATTTTTTGCGACCACTCTAATGTACATACATATATTCGATTAAAAAGAGTAAATCGGTTTTCTCTCTACATATGCCAAAGTGCGCATCAGATGTCTGTCTAATCATTTGTTATTTTAACAGAAATAACCCACAAAATATTTATTTAGGGTTTCTTTCTGACCACATTCAGTAACTTGAATTTTAATCGATAAAACAAACAATCACCAAACATTCAGGATCTCGAACGATCATTCCCACACCAAATATCACAGATACAAATGTACATACTAATAAGCATTCTTCATATTTATTGTTTGCGCAAAATAAATATTCAAAATAAACCAAAATATTTATTTTTAATTTTAAAACGATTGTTTTTCACTAAAAATAAACAAACCCCATTAAGCCCCTTTTCAGCCAACTCACAAAGAAATAAACGGAGAAAAATAAACCACATCCTCTTATTTATTTTTATTAGATTTTCAAAATACGGCAGCAGCAACTGGAATAGTACCTGCTGAACAAATTTGAAGCAAATCAAAATATTCAAACCTTCATTTTATGAAAAGCAATTGGTAAAAGAAAATATTTGCTTAAAGAAAAATATTTATGCAAACAAGAATTAAAAAAAAAGATTAACAAGAATAATATTTAAATAAAAGTAAAGCAAGAAACACTTGCCATCAACGATTTGAAGTTTCGATCGTATTCTATTAATTGTGATTTAAATGCTCATGACCAGGGCTCGGACTTTCATGCAAAAGCATATTTTTGTGGTGCTAGATATAGAGGTATTGACGAATTACACTGCACAACAGAATTTCTGATGATTGGGTTATGTTACATGATATTAGTACAATTTTTGATGACGATTTCAATTCCGTGATTAACATTTTTGTATCAGCTCTAGTTAAAAATATATGACAGATGTTTTTTTTAATAATAAAACACTATACATTTACAGATAATTATAATTTATTTAATTCTTATAATAAAAACAAAACTTTCTCTTATACACTGAAAAGGAAAATCAGTCCATCCGTACGTCGGAATATTTAAGTGCAAAATACATAATTTTAGCCTTTATTCATGTAAAAAAAATTATTATTTTAAGTACAAATATGTTTATAAACTTAATACACAGTCTTACTCGCACTGTGTTGGTGTTTGTTTGCTTGCTGATAGCCACAAATCACTGTTGTGCTCTTGTTGTTGCTTATTTTCATTGCTCGGGCATAGCCGACAAGTAGCTGACAAACGTCGTATTACATGTAGATTCAAGCCCGCTGTATACTTGAATCAATCCCGCCGCGTACTTGTATCAATCCTAGCTGCGTACTTTAATCAATCCCGCCGAATACTTGAATCAAGCCCGAAGCAGGCAAACTTTTACTTATTAATCCTGGAACAGAACAGACTTGAGAATTTTAGTTTTTACTACTTATATAAATTTAATTAGGGAATTTTAGTCTTTTATTATGGGTTGGCAAGTTTGTTGTTTGTTTTGTGTGTAAATGAAATTTACCACCAGATGACAAGTTTAAAAGTCCAAGAAGCATGTTTTTTTCAATGCGGCAATATTTTAAATAAAGAATTTGTGCGTGGTTTAAGTGTGTTGGTGTTTCTTTGGATTTTGAGTTCGTGTTCTATACATATAAATAGTACATCAATTGCAGCAGCTTCAATCGTTGCAAAAGTTACGAGAGATCGGCTTATGCAAGAATTGCACAATAAGCATCCTGAATATAATTGGTATAAAAATAAAGGATATGGGACAAAAGAGCACCTTAACGCTATTGGCCTTTATGGAATTACAGAACATCATAGAAAAAACTTTGCGCCCATATATCGGGCATTATAGCCTTTAGATAATAATATTCGGCAAACTTCGTCGTTACTTTTATTACTTTAATAATATGCTGTGCTTTTTATCGTTGCTCACAATGAAATTTTAAGGTTGTAACCATATTGCTATTTCCAAATTTTAAGATACACATTGTGAATTCCCAAAATATTTTTACCTATTTGTTTTAATTTAAAATTTATTTTTGTCCATTCCTAGTATTGAACTTAGTTCATCATGTTTGTAAACCAACGCCTTAGACCACTCAGCTAAATAACTCAGTATAGAAAAAACGGCAGCCAAAAACCAGTATAAGCCAACAGCATGTAATACGACGTTTGTAGGCTATTAGGCGTCACTAAACGAACAAACAGAATAACCAACAACAAGACAAAAACATAAGCACAACATACGACTGAAGCTATCAATAAGCAAACAAATATCAACACACTACGACTGTGAACAAACTTGATACTAATAGTAGTACATGAAATAAAAATTCTTGTACACAATTTAAGAATACTCAAAGTAGAAAATACTTGAATTTAGTACCGTGTTTTTCTTTTTGTGTATGATTTTCTTGCTACAGCTGAAAGTAGAGAGCTATTTTGAATGCTCTAACAAGAAAACTTAATATTTTCTTAATTACAAGCAAATTAACACACTAACAGTATTTTTTCAAAATACTTTACCGTCATTTTCGTCTCGCGCTGTGAGCCTACTAATAAGAGCAAGAGGTGGGATTCTTGACATTAATTGAAGACATTTTTTTTGGTATATGCTCGCTATGCAACTTGGACGCAACGGAAAACACTTTCCACTTCGTTGGCATCTTTCCTATATAAAGGGTCCGCCATATAACGTTTTTTTCAACTAGTGCTTATTTCGTGAATGGTAACACTTAGTTCATGTCTGATTTGACAGATAATTAGTTTTATCCTTTCGCTGAACGAAAATGTTTGTGTATACGCTTGCGAATATGGTTGTGTATGGGCGTCCGATCGACTTATAGAAGATGCCGATTTTGCCAAAAAATAATAATCTTTTCAGATGAAGCTCATTTTGATCTTGGCGGGTATGTAAACAAGCAAAATTGTCGCATTTGGGGCACAGAAAACCCGCACACATACATTGAAAAGCCGACGCACCCAAAACGAGTCAGTGTTTGGTGCGGATTTCGGTCCAGAGGCATAATTGGGGCGTTTTTCTTCGAAAATGAGCAAGGAGTGGCCGTTACAGTCAATGGCGATCGTTATCGGGCCATGTTGAACGAATTTTTTTCACAAAAATTGAAGAGGAGGATATTGGCAACATTTGGTTTCAACAGGACGGCGCTACGTGCCACACAGCCGAAGCTACACTCGATGTTTTGCGCCGTGTTTTTGAAGATCGCATTATCAGCCGCAGAGCTGATGTCGTTTGGCCACCTCGGAGCTGCGATTTGACACCGTTGGACTATTATTTGTGGGGTGCCGTCAAAGATAAGTGTTACGCCGACAAGCCAGAGACAATTGACGCTTTAAAGGACAATATTCGTGAAGCCATTGGTGAAATACAGCTGCACACAATCGATAATGTGCTTAAAATTTGGACCGATCGTGTAGGCTACTGCATGGCCAGCCGAGGCAGCCATTTGAATGAAATTATTTTTCATTATTAATCGGAAGGATTGTACTTTCAAATAAAAAAAAATTTTAGAAAATATTCAGTAGTTTTTTTATAGCATTTTCAAAAAAAAAGTTATCTGGCGGACCCTTTATAATGGACTTAGACATAAATGTTTCAATAAACGTCAACTTAAACTATCTGAAGCGATAGATCTGCTTAACGGCCATGCTTATGACCTCAGTAAAATTGTAAAATATCTGGAATCCTGTTTAAGATACAGAACATTAATAATAAATGAATTTTACTAGTGCTAAGCTACAACTCATAACTTAAACACATATACTAATACTAGAAAAAATACATTCTTTTTTAATTTTGTGCAAATTTATGATTATGAATTTAATGAGTTGTTTATTAATTGCATTTAACCAATATGGCTCACAGCTAGAGCACCCTTCAGATTTATTATCGTCTTCACGAGACATTAACTTTGAGATAACATGAGAGAACACGTCGGCAGAATAATAAAAACAAAATGTCGATTTTTCTCTTGATCTCATACAAGGGGTAAACGTAATTTCACTCTTCCTATGAGATTTCATTTTATGCAAATGCTCATCAAGTTAACATTTACTATTTTTGCACAATTAGTTACTTTATTTTTCATTTTGCACACAAATTTTAATTTATAAATCTATTAAACACATTTATTCATTCGCTTTTCATTTATTTTAATAAACACTCACACATTCACACCAATTTATTTTGCAATACGTGTGTTTTTTGACAGTTCATCTTATAAGATCGTTGTTATAAAATTTCTTATAATAACGCTCTCATAAAAATTCTGATAACATTGAGATAACACTAATTGGAAGTCTACACGTAACATAATTCTCTCTACGATTGAATTTGACAATCTCATCTTACATATTATGTTACGTGTAGACCTCAAGTTAAGTAAAAACCCAAAGGTGTGAAAACAAATCGTTATGGTCTGTCAAATAATACGTAAAGAAATTTGACAGTATTATGGTTTTTGTCATTTTTTAGTAAACTTTCTAAACAATCACATTTTACATTTCATCAAAAAAAAACATAGGAACAACAATAACAGCTGTGAAAATTTTTGCCGCCGTAAATAAAGAAAAAGAAGAACGATAAAATTTGCTTAATGCAAATTATTTGTGTTAAGCTGGGATCACACGATTGACGCAAATGCACCAATCTGACACAATTTTTATTGTGCTGAATTGGAGCACAATAAAGAAATCGTCGCAATCAAATAATCTGCAGTCACATGATTGCCCCATTTTCTACAAATTTGATTGCCGCTAGTTGCCGCCAAACGATATAGTAACGATAATTGCCGGAGCCCAGTTACACGATTGTTCTAGCTTACACAGCGTCTTTACGAGACATTAACTTTGATATAACATGAGAGAAAACGTCGGCAGAATAATAAAAACAAAATGTCGATTTTTCTCTTAATCTTATACTAGGGGAAGACGTAATTTTCCTTTCCCTATAAGATTTCATTTTATGCAAATGTTCATCGAGTTAACGTACACTACTTTTGCATAATTAGTTATTTTATTTTTAATTTTTCACATAAATTTATATATATAAATCAAGTAAACATATTGATTCATTTATTTAACACAGAAATTTGATCAAAAGCATCGTTTTTCATTTATTTTAATAAAGACTCACACATGCACACTATTTTACTTTCATGTACATGTGTTTTTTGACAGTTCATCTCATAAGATTGTTGTTATAAGAATTCTTACAACAACGCTCTCATAAAAATTTTTATAACATTGAGATAACATATTATGTTACGTGTAGACCTCAAGTTACGGCACTCTGAGAATAAGGTGTTGTGCTAGCCAAGGCGAATTCTTACAGGTGACCGCGACAGATTAGGACATTATTTGTTGCTTATTTTCGCAGTTTGTATTTTTGATCTAGTTCGGATTTCAAATGCTTTGTTGGCATATTTTTCAGTACATATTTTGACAACCAAAGTGGGTATTTTCCAAAGCGAATCGAGAAGTCTACCTGTTATAAATTTGCTTTGGTTCTAGCTTATAAATTCTGTTTAGTTTTTTGGTGCGCGCAAGGAGAATTGACAACCCGATGGCGTTACTACTGTAGCTGACTATTTTTTGTTTATATTGCTTGGAACGCGTACATGTTAAAATCCATATAAAAAGTTGTAAACAATTTTTGTTTAAAATATTTTTATATGACCCTTAACATGTATGTGGTACAAGCGAAATGACTACGGCGAATTGAATTCGCTACTGATATAACCTTGTATGAATTCGTCTCTGTTTCTTAAAAAGAAAACGAAATTTGTTAAGTGAAATTTTTTATTTGCAGCACATTTCATGAAAAAAGTCATGATATGTATATATATATAGTACAAATAATGTAGGTAATAAAAATGTTTAATTAAATCGGTTTTATTGTAATGAAACATAATAATGGTGCAGATTATGTACTAAAAGCTAAAATATATTATGTAGCTTTATTTATAATATGAAATAAATCAAAATTTATGGTATTGACAACACAAATGATGTTCTACGCAATGGTTTTGGCACATAAAATATATGAATATTGGCGTGTGTTGTCCACTTCGATTGCCGCACAAGAACACAATAAATATTGGTGAATTTTTGATCTTTTTATTGCCGCATGGTTGCTTATCAAGCAGTCACACGATTGGAGCACCAGAGTTGCATTTTATTGGGCACAATAAGAAAAATATTGGCTTCGATTGCCACATGAGCCAATTGATTGTGAAGTCACACGATTGGGGCATAAAACAAGTCAATAATAGGTGCATTGCGGCAATCGTGTGATCCTAGCTTTACGTTTTTTTTGGAATGTGATAGTGTAGAAACAAAATGTAATGAGAAGAATTTCTTTAAGTGTGAAATGACCTCAATTACTTATGCGATTTACAGATGATTATTATATGTATATAAATAATATCTGTTAAATAAATAAATAAAAAATATATAATAAGCACTTGCCATTAAAAGTTCCCCACAAATCTCTAACGTTATTAATCTCACATTTCTACAAAATCAATCTTATCCGAAGTAAATTTATCTCCATTTTGTTCTAGCGTTTAATGAAATTTACATAAAATATTTAAAATATTTCGAAAAAATGCAATACAATGAGTAGGAATTTTTCCAACCGCAGACAATAAGAAAAAGGCGCAAAATTTGTATCTAACAAGATCTTTAAATCTTATTGTGTCGGACTATAGAAAGTACACAATGTCCTTAAGCATTTATTATTATTTTATTGATGATAAATAAATGCATACACATACACGAACCACCAAACATACATGGAAACATATAAAGTATACACTTCCCTCTTCACATTAGAAAACTTGCTTCATATACATAATTAAACTTTATTTTTCTGCAGTCAACGTACACTAAGCGGCACTTAAATAAGGGCGGGAATATATAAATACATAATTTTTAAAAATAATGAGATTGTAATAGTTTATACATAGAATAGAGAAATTGCATTAAAAAAAGTATCGAGTGATTGTTATAACCTTAGTATTTGCTCTTTTTTTTAATATTATTATTTCGAACGTTTTAGCTTTTGAGTCCAAATTGATTATTGGGATAAGGTTCGTAACGTTTTATTCTGAACGAATCGGAAAAATTTGCATTAATTTAATTTTCAACATACACAGCACAACATGTGTTCATTTATAAATTTTCAGAAGAATTGATTTTTAACCGACTTAAAAAAGGAGGAAGTTTTTATATGTTCGTCATGTACATATGTATTTTTATTTTTTTTTTTGCTATGTTCGCCGATTTCTCTGTCATTAGTGAAGCGATTTTAAAAATTATTTTTCTATATGAAACAGTATACTCCACAGGTGGTCCCATTTTCACCAATATACGATACGAGCAGGGGGAGAGGTACCCCCATACACAGTAATTATTAATTATCGCATATCTGGAATACTATATCGGTGTGAGACTTCAAAATTGTTGTGAATTCCTTAATAGTTAATGTGCGTAATCCAGCAGAAAAGTGGTGGCGGTAGAGCAGGGGAAGTGCTCCATCCTCTACAAAGTAATCATTAATTATTGCATATTTGGAATGCTATAACAGTGAGCGTCTACAAACTTGGTAAGAATTACTTTATAAGTAATGGTGTAAAAGCAGGGGAAAGGATCCCTCCAATACAAAGTAGTTATTAATTATTGCACATTTGGAATACTATCACAGTGAGTGAGCGTCACTTGCTGTGAATTCCTTCATAATCAATGTGCGTAATCCAACAAAAAACTGGTGGGGTAGGAGCTGGGGGAAGGACACCTCACATACAAAGTAATTGTTAATTATCGTATATCTAAAAAACTATATCAGTGAAAGTCTTTAGCCTTAGTGTGAGTCACTTGGAAGGCAGTATGCGTAGTCCAGCATAAAACTAAGTGGATTAAACTGACTTTAAAATACATATATTCACTAAAAAGTAAATAGTAAAAAATAAAAACTTTAAAACGCTATTACACCGACTTTAAAATATATGTACTAAAAAGTCAAAAGTAAGTAATATATTATTATATGAGTCAACTACTTAAGCATTTACAGTCAGTGCCAAGAAGGTTGTTAACTAAACGCAAAAATGAATTTAAAGATTGCCAACAATTAATATAGTTTCTGTCTTTTTGGCACAGACTAAGTAGTTAACGCATATAATTTTAGTTATTTTTAATTTTTAGTACACATATTTTAAAACCGATTTAATTTTTTTTTAAGTTTTTATTATATATGTATGTATGTGCTAGTTTAAATTTTTAAAAATTATGTATTTATATATACCCGCCCTTATTTGACTGCCGTTTAGTGGACGTTGACTGCGGAAAAATAAAGTTAAATTATGTATATGAAGCCTTTTCATTCTAATGAGAAGAGGGAAGTGTATACTTTGTATGTTTCCATGTATGTTTGATGGTTCGTGTATGTTTATGCATTTATTTATCATCAATAAAATAATAATAAATTCTTAAGGACGACACAATAAGACTTAAAGATCTTGTTGGATAAAAATTTTGCGCCTTCTTGTTATTGTCTGCGGTTGGAAAAATTCCTACTCATTGTATTGCAGTTATTTCGAAATGTTTTAAATATTTTATGTAAAATCAATCTTCAGATAAGATTGCTTTTTGTGGAGAACTTTTAATGGCAAGTGTTTATTATTTATTTTTTATTTATTTATTTAACACATATTGTTTATATACATGTAATACTTACCAAAGGTTTATGAAAAGTTTATGAAACAAATTTTGTTTAAAAATCTGCTTCATATACCTTTTATTAACACATGATAATTTATTATGAATATGGCCCTTAATGTTTTCAAAGTTTTATATTTTCATAAAAAATTTATTAAGTTTTTGCTTTAATAAAAATACACGAGTACATATCCTATCGACTCATAGTGTATTCTTTGCAAAATGCTGATGCTTAAGTTGCAACTTTTGTTATTTTTTATTATTATAAAACACTTTTTGTCATAGTAAGTTATTTTTGTTTCATACATTTTTTGGTATTCAATATTATTTACAAACACCCGAATGAACGAACATAAGGACAAAGTAAGTTTGTAGTGTCTGTAGAGTAAAGTGTGCTGCAGGAACATGAAAAATGCCTTCTTTTGTTATTTGTCACGTTCTGCGGTACCATTCGTTGTACTACTGCAACAAAATGTCCAAAAGCTGCTCGATGTCAAACCAAAGAATACGTGTTTTCACCAACATTTTGCACAAACAGAGCCATTCTGATATGAAACAACAGAAAACAGACAGACATTAAAAAAATATTGAAACTGTAAACTGTAACAAAACACTTGAATCGAGTGGATTTTTCCCTTTCTATATTTATTGAACAGTAACGAGGGTTAAGGAAATGACAATTAATTGTTTGTAGGTCGGATTTGAGATTGAAGGAATCTGCGTACTTTTCTGAGACTGAGTCTGCAAATATTATCTTCTTTAATTTTTATCATGGTCAGTTCATTTTTGAACTGAATAAAGAAAGAAAGAAAGAAAGAAAGTTTCCATATTCTTTGAATCTTTCTAATAATGTGTGTTTCATTTACAGACCTAAAAAATCCTTTAAATGATGGCTATGTCTCCACATAGAATGATACATATTGAGGTTTAAATTTTTTATGGCCCATTCGAGAGTTTCAATAAAGCATTACTCATCAAAACACAAAAATTCGTTTGTTTTTCTATTAGTATACAGGAAAATATTTTCCAAACAAAATAAGCCATATTTCATTAAAATACATTCACAACTTTTGATTTTATTCACAATTGAATAATTAAAGCTGTGGATCAAATTTAATGAAATGTGGCTCGGTTTGCTTGGAACATATTTATCTATGTATGTATGTATATGCTAATAGAAAAAGTAACTGAATCTTTTTTTCTTTTTTATATTTTATGATATTTTTTTATTTTTATTTATTTATTTACTAATGTTACAAATACAATTACAAATTATATCATAACTTCATTTAAACGAGAATAGTAACAAAGACCTGCACTCGTTGTAGTGAAACAGGCCAGAGTCTATGGTGGGAATCGAACCCACAACTTCCACACTGATAGGCTAGCACACTACCCACTAGCCTACCGAGGCACCCAATTTTTTTAATAAAGCTGTTATTACATTGTCTGAGTTTTCGTCTGATTTTAATACGTAAAAGTGAAATATCGGTTTTAATACACAATTTTTAAGTTTTCGTCTGAGCACAGTTGAAAATAGAACTTATTCTATTTCCATCTAATATGTATACAATATGAGTTTTAAATTTCATATTCTTCATAACAAAAATTTTTAATTTTTTTTTTATTATTTGACACGAGTTCCACCCACTATGTCTAACTGCATAGGAAAAACCGTTCTCCAGGCATTCTAATATTTGCCGTGCAATTCCTTTCTGACATAATGGTTTAGTATCTCGAAAACTAGGTTCAATTTGAATTTAAAAATGTCTAATCAATCCTCGTAAAATACAAAATCATCTCCTCTTAGACTGCAAAAATAAATCAAATGATGTTTCTGTTTCGATGCTTTTTTTCTTCTATTGTATGGGAGTTTTTCTCTCATTTTTTTACTTTTCTTTGTACCATCAAGTGTATTTATTGCTTGTTAAGGACTTTAAGATACAAAAATACAATATGCTAAAGTTACGACAACAACACAACAATTTTCCAACTGAACTGAACTGATGATGCTGTTGAAAATCTAAACAAAAAGCACCAGCAATAATAACAACAACAACAACAGCAGGAAAGAAATATGAAAAGTACTTCAAGTGTATTGAGTAAAAACAGTAATAAAGCAAATTCTAAAGAAGCCAGCTTTTGTTAAACTTAATACACACACAGACACAAACACACACATCCGCACACAACCACATTTCCGTATCCATGTAAAAAAAGGGGCCAAATTGTTTACATACTCGTACTTAAAGAAGGAAACGGCAGCAAACAATAACGAAAACAACAACGACAACAATATTGAATAGATTGGGAATAGTCGTGCAACAAACAAACTTGTGCCAAAGCAGCCAAAATACAAAAAGTTCTTTTTTATTTTAATAATAGGATGAGTATGTATTGAATTTGCCACCCCATCATTTTTTAGATATTTTGTTTTTTTTTTTGCACCATCCACTTTAATTGTGAAGGGGGAAGGAAGGAAACATTTACCATCATTCAGTTTAAGATGAGTTGTGATGCGATGAGGCTGATGATGATGACGTTTAACAAATAAACACGTATTTATGGATAATTACGTGTTTTTTGTTATTGTTTCGTGTTTATTGCATTATTTTGATTTTTTTTTGTTGCTGTTAAACGGTGACAAAAATCCAAGTTGTTTACTTGACGGTCACGTGTCAGGCATGGATATTGTAAAACATTTGCAACAACAACAGCAAATATATACAAGATTTGTCAAGTGATAAATTATTTAAAGATTTTGATTTAATTACACGTAATGTGTGGTAGTCCTCGTGTTTGTACTTATGGCTTTTGCTTAACGTCTTATCGATTTAACACGCAAGAAATATGAATAGATAATGACGATAAAGGTTGTCAGATAAATGCATGCATACATACATACTTACAAATGTTGATTGTGAGGAAGATTTTAGTGTTAAAGTTATAGAGAATTGAGCAATGTTTTATATAGCAGTCTAGTAGTTTATGGACACATTTGTTATATGAGTACATTTACCTGTTTTTTTTAAGTTTGGACTTGCGATTCATTTTAGGGGGAGTTAAACACTCAAAATATTCTGTACGTAAAATTAATTAAAATTGTAATTTAAAATAAATGAAAATTCATTTAAAAAGCAGTCTGTATACTATTAATTTAAATTTTACAAAAATTTCATATAATTTTTAATGTTAAAAAATTAACCGACATAGATCCGTAAAAATAAAAGATTTCGCCTTTGTTTCTCTGCTATTCCGTAAAAACAAATTGATTTTTGAATTATCTTTAAATGTATCTTTGTTTATTAATTTTATATTTTTACTCATTTGTTGTTATTCTAATTTCAACTGAGATTCGAACCAAGCTCCTTCAGGCTTGAAATCAAACGCACCAGCTGCTCAGGCAGAGAATAGTATGCAAACAATCAGGGAGAAGCTAACTATAGTGGCTGCTAGACGGATCAATATTTTAGCTTCAATATATTTGCTTGTGTGCGTTTGTTATGAAAATCAAAAGCATTTTGATATTCTTCAATATTTCCCCTCCGTATATGTATGTGAACATATTTTTTGTAAACAAACGTACACAAACACATATATTGAAGCTGAATATTGATCTGTGTGGCACTCGTTTAACATAAACTTACCAGGGAACTTAAATAACAGTTATCGATATCAAAAAATTATGTTATAACAGTTATTTTGTGAATTTAAAATAATAAATCCATGTAACACAGTTATTTTTTCACGTAAAAATAAGAAGTCAGATGAAACTCTTAAAAAGGGAGTTTTATTTTGCCGTCATAAAATAAAACTCTTTTGAGGAGTTTTATTTTTCACGCCCAAATAAAACTCATTTTATGTAAATTGACACTAGTAACATAACCGTAAAATAACTCTTAACTGTGGAGATGAAATCGTTTTTAGGGTTCCGTACACCAAAAGTGTAAAGGGACCCGATTGTTTTCGCTACTTTGTCCGTCTGTCTGTCCGTCTGTCACAGGCTATTTTCTCAAGAACCATTAGACTAAAATTTTCACAGAATATGTAAAACTTTGGTCGCTACAACAACATGTATATGACAGTTAAAAATTAAAGAGTGATCTAAAACAACCAACGAAAAGTTTATATATAGACACTTTATAATTTTCAAAGTTCGTGTTAATTGGTAAAACAATAAAAATTAAAGGGTGTTCTATTCTATCAGTTAATATAATTTTGACTACGTAATTTAGATAATTTGCTGTATCTTGGAAACTGTAAGACACAAACTATATTGTCAAAAACGAAAAATAGTCGCCGAAACGAAAAAAAGTGTCAAAACCGAAAAAACACTAAAACTAAAAAAAACACCAAAAACCGAAAAAACCCCAAAAAGCGCCAAAACTAAAATAAGTCGCTAAAACTGAAAATATCGTCAAAAAGAGAAAAAAGCGTCAAAAAACGCCAAAACTAGAAAAAAATCGGTAAAAACAAAAAAATTAAAAAAAATCGAAACATCACAAAAAAAGCGAACCCTTCGCGTGCGAACCAAAGTCGCACTTTACTGAATTTTTTATATTATGATCCCCATAGGCTCTGAAAGAGTACGTCAATGCGAATATATTGGTATATTACAGTATATGTATCCGTTGACTCTAACATAGAGAGTTTTTGAGTTTAAATTTTTGGATAACTTTTATTTACGGCCCCTAAAACTTACTCTTGAACTCATTCGCTCTAATAAAATATGAAATTATTTTTAATGGGTATTTATGTTTCCTCTTTTTTTCCTCTTATTTTTTATGAGTTTCTGAAAACGAAAATGTTTAATGTTGCATGAAAATAAATTTTTCGTCCCTAATTTCTGAATAACTCCAAAATAGTTAGAGATATAATAAAATTATATGTAATATGGATAACTTAAAGGAAATTTTATTCCCGAATTTTCTGTTTTATGTATCAAATAGGACAAACGCTTCTCGAGCTATGAGGAAATATATTAGCGTGACCGCCCTATATCGGCTGTCATATTAGTCATTCCACAAAAAAATTTGTCCATGAAAATGGATTGGAGTTTAGGGCATTAAAATTTTTATATTCCACATGTTTCCATTTAAAGATCGTTTTTCTCTGGAGATCACTGTTCTTAGAGGAACATATTCCACATGTTTTCATTTAAAGGGCATTTTTCTCTGCAGATCACTGTTCTTAAAGGAACATAACCTTGAAGTGATGCCTCTAAATGACTTCTGTCGAAGGAACACATATTATGAAACCTATTGATCTACATATATAAATTTATAATGCTTTAAGGACTATATGTAGAATATCTATTTCATGATAATACGACAGATAAAATTCAAAGTTTTCACCAGGTGCACTTGGCATAACGAATATCTTATAATTATTTTATTCTGTTTGAATAACATTTTTCAATTTATTAATTTATTTGAAACCACATAAATCTTGTCACTTGTTTGATTGTTAAAATTAGATATCCCAATAAACGCACATTTGTGTCAGTGTAATTTGTACAATATTTCTTACCAAATTGAGTTGTTTAACATAAATTCTTTTCAGCTTCTTGTTTAACGTTGACTTTTTGATTGAAGCCGCACCTTGTTGGTTAACACCTTTTCTTCATTCTTTTCTCTGCTCGTTTTTTCAGTTGAGTTTTTTTTTTTGGTGTTTGTTTGTTTGTTTTATTGTGGACGGCATGGCATGGCATGATGATGAGGCCATTATATAGATCAAAGCATTGTAAATCAATAAATACACATTGTGCAACGTATGAAATTAAGAAGATGAAAAGACAACAATATGAACATATTGAAAAGCTGTATTGATAAATATTTTGCACGTGCATTTATTTGTTAAGAAGAATTTAGAGAAATTATGTTTAACAAAAAATGTAAGAAGCAAAAATAGTTCTATTGTGGTATTAAATGTATTTGATGATTTTATTATGTAGTTTATTTTTTATTATGTTATTTCCACTTCTATTGTTGATAAATTGTTGTAAAAATATTGCATTGTGTTTGATGTTTTTATTACTCACCGTCATGTTTTTTACTCTCTGTCCATACAGCAGGACATGAAATATCAAACGATATCGACACCTAAAAGGACAACAAACAAACAAAACACAAAATGTGTTACAAACTAAAGCGGTAAAACTAAAACAAGGAAATTTCTTGTTTTATTTCTGCAATGACAAGCGACATTTAAAATAATCACCCTGAAGGAAATGTCGATAGTAAAACTGTACTGATTCACTAATACTACTGACTAGGGCTTGCACAGCGATTATAATCGTAACCTTTTAATCGTATCGATTAATGGGATCCATTACGATTGAAAATTTTGCCCTTTTTCAAGCATAGAATTTATGTCAAACGCCTTCGCCAATGAACTTTTTTCTAATCTAAGATTAAATTAAACTGTTTCAATTTGCATACAGGGCAAGTTTAACACATACAAATTTTAAATTTAAAGTTTAAATATAAAATATATACATTAGGGTTGGTCAAATTGTTCGGGTGAGAAAAAAAGTGAAAGGCGTCTAGCAAAAACGAACTCAACGCAAAATTCTAAGAAAATTACCCTAAGAAAGCAGGCGTCTAAACTCAAAACCTAGCTCCCGCCGAGAGACATCAAAATTCAAGCTTTTTATTGGGTAAAAACATATGTAACCAAACAATATAAGTAAAATTTTGGACTTTACCCCTTCCGATTTTGATCAAATTTAGAACGAGTAATGTCTCTGGGATAACTCTCAGAGGCATCATTCGTACAAAATTTTATAAAAATCGGAAGGCCTACGATTTTACTTATATTGTTTGCTTATAAATGTTTTTATCCAATGAAAAACTCGAATTTTTATGTCTCTCGGCGGGAGCTAGGTTTTGATTTTAGACTCCTAGTTTCTTAGGGTTATTTTCTTAAAATTTTGCGTAAATTTCGTTTTTACTAGACGCCTGTTGACAAAAACAATTGACCCACCCTAATATATATATATATATATATATATATATATATATATATATATATATATATATATATATATATATATATATATATATATATATATATATATATATATATATATATATATATATATATATATATATATATATATATATATATATATATATATATATATATATATATATATATATATATATATATATATATATATATTGCCTACACTTTCAGAACATAATGCAATAAAATTAAACTCTTTAAAGTCTAAGATCACACGTAAGAAAAAGTTCCACCATCTGCAAACCGCACAAAACATCTTTTGTAGCGCTCATAAAATGAAAATTCTCAATTGAAAGTTTTGTGGCCAACTTGATTTTAGCTTTGGACTCATTTGGTAACAAAACAAAATCATTCCATAAGGAATGTAAATTACGTTGGTTTGCCTATTTTTTCCGGTCACTTCTAAAGCGCTTGCATATTTTAAGTTGTAGGTGGGTTAATAATATAAATTTTCTTAGAGATACATACATATGTATACATACTGCTCATTTGCTGCAACGTCGTGATATCTCAAAAGTTGCATTACGATTCATAAAAGTATTCTTCATTCGGTTTGTCTTATCCTGGGACATACCATTATTAAAAAAAACATAGAAAATTATAAAAAAGCAATTTTATAATGGCATCGAAATATACAAGATTAAATAAAAAATTAAATAGAAAAGCAAGACTCTGACTCTTTGATAGAAATATATTTCGTTCTAGAAAAAGTTTCCTATCAAGTGAAAGATTTCAGATAGTATAGTTTTTGCTACTTATGATTTATGATTTACGAACTTTATTTTACATGCTTCACAATTTTCTCTAAATAAAAATATAATTTAATTGAAAATTTTAATTAACCTAAATAATTAAATTTCTTCAGCTAAACCTATACAGCTGGACTAACGGCCCTTTTCACAATGTATGATTAAAAGCTAACTTTGACTTTAATGACAAATTTTGTATGCCGAACTTCCCGAACATTGTGAAAAGGACCGTAAAACTCATAACGTAATTTATTTTTGTTTTGATAAAATTATCATAGTATATTTTCTTGCTTAACCGCAATTAACTGATAACCGCGATTAATCGCATATTTTTTAATCGTAATCGCGATTACTTGTAAGCTCTACACTGACTAATTATACCCCAGGCAATGTCATGTGCTATATACATTTAGTATGTGTTTGTCATTGAGATTCTACGAGTACTAGTGACCTCAGAACTATTGATTTACTATTGAATAGGGACCACATTGAGACATTTACACCAGCTATTTACTAGTGCTAGTCAACACATATGTATATATGAAACTTTTTACTAGGAAATTAAATTAATTTTTTATAAAAATTTTTATTTTTTACGTGCAGCCGCATATATTTTCAACAATAAAATGAGACAATAAAAAATCATTTTGTAGCTCTCAAAAACATCCCTTCCCATTAAAGGCAAAATAAAAAGTGTATACGATTCGTGGACAATGTCATCAGAAAGTCACCAAACTTGTCGACAAAAGTGGTGACTTGGAGAGACTTGACCCCTGGCTTCCTTCAGGGCGATATAAAATACAAACAAAAACAGTTTAAAAAAAGCAACGTTGAATCGTGCGTACGTAGAATATGGTTTTATAAAATATCCTGCTGAGCCGTATAAATGAGTATAAATTTCACCTTTTTTTTGTCGATCATTGTTTCATCTCATTTAAGCAGGGAACGACGAGAGAAATAGAAAAGAATGATAACAAAACAAAAACACACAAATAATCATAATCATCAGCGTCATCATCCTTATAATGACACGGCTAACAAAGCGAGTGAGGATCATCGCCACTGCCGACATCACCAACTGAATCGTATGAGAATTGCTTAGAAAGCGATGTCGTATTTGTAGGCATTTTTAATGTTCATTTAGTATTTTATTTAGAAGACACTTAGAGAAATTCATTTGTTGTATGATTTAACGGAGAATATTTTGTTCCTTTAATAAAATTATATCGAACTTATTTGCTTTGAATACAAATTGATTATTAGGCTAAGATTTTTAACGTTATATTCAGAAAGAATAAGGCATGATTAATATTGCAAGGAAAATTAACATCATTTTAATTTTAAACATACACAGCAGCACATAGCAATGCTACTTTCCGAAGCCGCTACACTTCCATCATCAGTGCTCATGTGTATTTTTGCTTATCATCACTTGTGAGGTTGTTCTGTTGAATGTGATGCAAGAATTTACATGAAAAAATCTTGTGCTCTATTTCGCGATAAAAATTAGTAAAAAGCATCCACCTTCATTAGTGGTAAAAGTGAACAAGAACGCTAATGAGACGGTGTGGCGGCCTGTTGAAATCAGTAGTACCGATCCGTTCCGCTAATCTGTTTTGAATATTCCAACACTCCACTCTTAATAAAATAATTAGAATTTACATTAATTCAAATATTGAACTAAAACGCCGAAATAATAATATTTCAGACTTAAACTTTTTTTCGTTAAAAAAAACATAAAAAAGTAAGATGGCAAATATTTTACATTTCATGTCATTTATCGGAAAGCTATATACATTTGGAATTAAATAAGGCACAAATCATTAAAATCCATAGACAAATGCCGATTTTGTTCACAAGTAATCAATTGATAAAAATTACAATTTCCACACAACAGAAGAATTTTAATATGTGTGTGTGTGTGTACCGTAAGATTTGTGCTTCTTAATTTTTTATGAGATTTTGAAAACCAAAAAAAGTTAAATTTTCCATGAAAAATAGTTTTTTTCTCCGCTATTTTCTGAATAACTCCAAAACAATTGGAAACGTTAAAAAGAATTATTAAAGGTTTGCTTAAAGGTAATTTTATTTCCTATATTTTGGTGGCTTATTTATTTAAATTGGACAATGCGCTCTCGAGTTAGGGTGAAATATACTGATGCACCTAGTGGAAGTATTAATTAGTCGTTCCCATAAAAAAATCTATACGTGATAGAATAACTGAAAATAATAAAATAACTAAAAACGGATTTGTATTTAGCACAAAATGTTTATATTTCTCATATTTTCATTTAAATGAAAAAAAAATTTTTTTTTGCAGACCAAAAAATTTTCAAGTCTAAACAATTTAAAAAAATTAAGGAGCAAAAGAATATTCAGCCAAGCAAAGAGATTTGAAAGTTTACATTTGCAATTAATTTTAGGCACATAGTAATAGTGACTCAGAATAGGCACAAAAACAAGGGCTTGTATAATCAATCGTTTGACTCTTACTTTTCCACTTACTTTCTTTCAGTGTTTCAATTATAGTTGCTGAAATTTCTTTCTATGTGCTTTCGAATTAATTGAGTTGTTGTCCTTTTTTCATTAATTGTTGTTCTTATTCGCATCCTTAGATGTTTCTGTTAGTATGTGGCCATGTCTTGTGGTCTTTTTTCTATCCTTAAACACGTACTGATTCTTCAAAAGATGTATGATTTCTACAATGTGATATTTAAGATCATTTCGCCTTTTGATGTCTATATTTTCCATTTAGTCTGTTTTAAGTCTGTTATTAAAACAAAAATATTAATGCTGCCCAAATATGACACCGATATATTTTTAGATTTTCATTGTTTTTGTTTTTTTTTAGTTTTCTTTTATTCTTTAAGTAAAACAATTGTCTCAAAGATACCGCCACAACTTCATTGGTTGATTGTTTTTCCAAATTTGATAGATTTTCATTAATTTTCCATGTGTCGGCAAATATTGTTTGATGTTCGTTTAGTTGTTTTGAGAAATATTTTGGAATTAATTTATTATTATGAATAAGTGAAAACATTCATGTTTTAACTCTCCTTTAATAATTTGACTTTAACAAGTAAAAATGAATATGTTTTTGCTTGTGTTTCTATTTCTTGGAGGCTTTAAGTGGGTAACTTGAGATGGACTTGCTGGCTGTTTGCCTGGTCATGTTTTCTATTGGACATGATAATTTGTTGGTTAAGTGGTTGTGTTAATATTCGGAATAAATATGTAAAATTAACAGCATTAGATTAAGCACAGATAGTTTTACATATTTAGAAAATCTTTTTTGAATATCCTTTTAAAATATGTAACCATGTGTTATTTATGAGTTTACAAAGTGGCAGTATTTTAATATTCTTGTTATTTTTATATCTAAAAGGCAAATATTGCTTATCCTTTATATAGCTGAAAAATTTCGCTGTTAAAACTAAGAACAAAAAAGGAAACATAGGACTTCTTTCGACTAAAATGTATTTCGAAATTCTCTGCATAATTGATGAACTTTTGTTAAAGAAAGTTTAGTAAGCAGCGACCATCCCAAATCTCTAATAAAGAATATTAAAGAGACTTTATCTTCCCAGAGCCAAAAATAGCTCTCTGTTATGATTAGTATTACTGCTCAGACATGTTTCCTCGGCTTTACAAGTGGAGTTATCCCTTTATTCACCTCTGAAGTAAGTGACTTAAAAAGAGTTTTTCGCAACCTATTTTGGGATATCTACCACAATATTGCCAAATTTTAAAACTAGAAGCGTTAAAAGTTAGGACCACTTATAACCGCCGCCGTCACAAAACTTTCTCATATTTATTGCAACTTTTATTATTATCGTATATTGTGAAAAAGGACGTATATGGTATAAAAGTTATGATTAAACTTATATGTAAGATACTTGAAATTTTATTATTCTTTTAAATTAATTTAATAAAAATTCTACAACTTTTTTGCTGAAAATTGCTACAAAACTCGTTTGTTTTTAGTGTAAATAAGAGCTCAAAATGATCCATTTACTGAATCAGAGAGACTATTTATTAAATTTAGAAGTTAATTTCAAATAAATGCTTGTCTGCAAATGAAATTCTACATTTTGTTTCTATGTAGAATACTAACAAAAAATTTCGGCCGTAAAAAGTACTGAGGTCAAAATAAGGACCAAGTTCTTGATAGGTACAATACCATCTTATTCCTAGGCAACCTGTAAGGTTGGCATCATTTTCCCCATAATTCTTTCCCATATTACAAAGGCCAAAAATATTGCCAAGCTAACACGTTGCCTAGAAATGAGATGGTATTGTACCTATCAAGAAATTTTTGTATAGGAGCTTGGCATTATTTTCAAATGTATGTTTTTGTGCGGATCTCTGTCCTTTTTTGTAAGCATTTATTTGCTACAATAAGTGCCCCATACAATAAAAAGTGCCCGTTTTCAGATTTTGTGGTTGTTTGCTCAACAAACCTACCTGTGTACAAAATCTCAGCTTTCTAATTGTACTGGAAGTGGAAGAAGGGGCACTAACTATACTAGAATATTCAGCCCCCCAGACGAAAAGTACCCGTTTTCAGATTTGTCTGACTATTTCCTCATCAAGAAATACCTGTGTACTAAATTTCAGCTTTCTAGCTATACTGGAAGTCCTCCTTATAAAGAAAGGGCATCCTAGTCTCCCTCAGTCGAAAAGTACTCGTTTTAAATTTTTTCCGTTAATTGCTTATCAGGACCTACCGTATACTAAATTTCAGCTTTCTAACAAAGAAGGGGCACCATAGTCCCCCTCAGGTGAAAAGTGTCCGCTTCCAAATTTGTTTCGTTGATTGCTCATGAGGACCTACCTGTGTACCAAATTTCAGTTTTCTTGCTACGGTGGAATTGCCCAATAATATTGATGAGTCAGCGAGTCAGTAAATATGTACTAAAATATGCACTTTTTACACGTTCATATCTCGGGAAGCTTTTATGGTAGAACTTTCAAACTTCTCCCTAGAGAGGGAGACCTTATGTCAAGTTTCATTATTTTATGATTAAGTGCAGCAAAGTTATGAGGGGGTAAAAACAGCTCGAATGGTTTCGTGTAATAATACACACTGTGTGGCCGGAACTTGGCCTGGTGCACTACTGTGCGCCTAGATAATGTTTTTTTTATCAATTATAATTTTTATTGATGATTTTGTTGGTTGGTTGTTTTTTTTAAAGTTAAATATATTTTATAATTTTGTGTGTCTTTTTTAAAGTTTATTTTAAATCCAAAGTTATTTAATTAGTTTGGCTTAGGTTCATTTTTAATTTAACCTTTCGATCAAATTTTTTTTTTATTTAAGAAAGAAATTCTAAAGCATGTGAATATTGAACATTCAAAGAAAAATTTGGATGTACGGAGGGTTGAACTGATAGCCGTTTGATCGAAAGATTAAATTAAAAACTAATTAAATAACTTTGGATTTAAACCATACAGTTCGACTAAAAATTCATAACTCAATTTATTTTAAATATCAACTTCCGATTCATGCCAATTTTTTAATGGTAAGTATTTAAATTGTCATTTTTGTGAGAGTTTTGTAGATATTCGCCATTCCCCTGCCAAAAGGATTGAGCCATAACCACAAAAAGACGTTAGTGACATGGTAGTCGATTGGCACTTACGTCTTTTTGGCGGTTATGGCTCGATATTTTCTTAGTTTTTCTCATTTTCAATAAATTTCACATTTCGGATTAATATTAAGAAATTAATGCGTGTGTACATACGATAATTGCGTAGCTATTTTTACTTATTCTGCAAAAAAAATTTTGCCAAAAATTATGTCGAAATTAGTCCGTAATCTCAGAATCAAGCAAATATGTATGTACATAAAATTATTAAAAGTATAAATTTGTATATTTTTTATTAGGATTATATAAATTGTATTGACAGTTCGAAGAAAAATCGGTACAGCTGATATTTGTCACACCTATATTGATCATTTTAACTGTTTGCTTTAGTTTCGTATCAAAGTTTGATTTTCAAAATATTTTTTTTTCACAGTTGATGCTAAATTTAATACCCCTTCAAAAGAAAAAGCATTAGAATGTCACCACATGCCTACAAATATTAAAATGTCCACTGACCCTCTTAAGTACAGACATACAAATAAAGTTCCTTCAACGCTCAACACCTTGACATATTTAGCTGTTCAATATGTATTTCTAACTGGGATCTCAACACTTAGTCATGCGTAAGTAAAAATTGAATTTTTTGAAAACTCTGTTGACAAACATAAACATATAATGCGATTTATGTGAATGAATTCCCAGCGATCAGAGCTGCTAAATATTTACAAAATATCAACGTACAGCAATCGAAACAAACTCCTATATTTACAAAATTCCTATTAAATGACCCCTCCTTTGAAATAACAAAAAATAAAATTAAAATAAAAATAATAATAAAGATTTAAGCTAAAAAGTCAACAGATGTCAATTTATTTTTAACCAATTTTTTTATACATGTTTTATTTTTGCATTATTGATTTTTAAAAATCGAAATGAAACCAACAATACTTATGCTGTGTATTTGTATGAAAAATAAAAACTAAACGCAACAAATTAAAGGTCTATTTGATTTGTTTATACCAAATTGTGGTTTATTTTTCAATAAAAACATTAAAAAAAACGCAGCAAGTCAGTCAGTCGATTTATTATGTTTCTGTTGCTGTTCGTTCGTTCATTCGTTCATACACGTCTATTATTTTATTGTTGTCGAGCAAAACAATGAATAACGAAAAAATAAATAATTATTTCCATTCAAGTGAATTCCCTATTTTTTCTCATTTTATTTTACAAGTATTATTGTAAAAATATATTGGAAAAAAAGTAAACTTAAGTAAAAATCTATTGAAGTGGAATTAAAATGTAACCAACAAAAAGTGTTGGATATTAATGAGTCTCGGTTTTGGTTTCAGCTTTCGGTCATGTGAATGTGTTCGCTGTTTTAAAGCACATAATTCAAATTATGCACTCGACGAAAATAGTTTGATACAAATGTGACCCTTCTTCTGGTCTGCCAAAAAAAAAATTGTTGTCCTTTAAATAAAAACTTGTGTAAAATAAAGATTTTAATGCTCTAAAATCAAATCCGTCTTTAGTTTTTTCTATCACGTACAGATATGTTTTATTTATGACACACGAAATATATTTCCTCATAACTCGAGAACGGTATCTCCGATTTCAGTTATCAGAAAGCGAGGTATATTTGGAAATATAGAGTTGTACGCTGCTTCGCGTGATTACAGTTTATTTTATGGCTAAAAGGTATCCATAGAATTTACATATTGCTTAAAGTTCCCGTTATACAAAATAAATAGTGCTACCAACGTTAAAAAGACATCTTTCCAGTTTACAGCAACATTTATCCTAAGTTTAGACTAGGACTATAAATTACTTTCGTAGCAGATTTCATAAAAATACGTTCAGTAGTTTTTGTGTGATGTGTGTTTGGGCAGATAGAGTGACAGACATAAAAAATTCCAAAAGTTGGTGTCTTGTGTTCTACATCGATTACTTTTTGCTTATGTCACCATAAAAATTAAAACAAAAATATTTCACAGACACGCCCCTTTCACAGTTTTGTTATATGTATAGATGGATAAAATAAGCCATAAATAAAAAAATCGATGGACAAATGTCGATTTTATTCACAAATAAATGAGGGAACTTAATTGAAAAAAATGCGATTTTGATACAACACACACACACACAAATTATAATTTTTCTGACGTATGGAAATTGTAATTTTTATCAATTAAGCTCCTTCATTTAGTTGTGAATAAAATCGATATATGACCATCGATTTCAATGATTTATAACTTATTTTATTCCTAATACATAGAAAACAGTTTAATTTTTCATGAAAAATTTTTTTCATTGCCAACTTTTTTTAAAGCTTATTTTAGCAACAGAGGTTTCTACACCTAGTATTATAATGCTAGCACATTTGGAAATAAATGTTGCCACAATTTCAGCATTTAGACACATAGTGCAGCTGTGGAGAAATATCTCAATTGTACGTTTCAAATTAATTTAAAAGAAGTTTTGCGGAGTGAGAGCCTTATCATATATAATGATTACTTTGTCATGACTTTGCTACTATTTCGGCGTACACTGGTGTAAATATAGTATTAGATATGTATAATAAAAAGCCAACGCAAAAGTTACTAATATTTTTGCACGAGTATAGTTCATTATTACACTGAAATGAACATATTCAAACAAATATACTTTTTAATAATAGTTTTATATTAATTTTTTTCAAAAGAAATTATATTTTGTAAGAATAAAAAGAAATAGTGAAATTGATTTACAATTCAATGAACCTTAACGAATACTTACTTACTGGTACAAATGTGCTTTAGTACATACAGACGAAGTATGTACTAAATGATGGGATCTTTGTGGGTTGTTAAACGTTATCAAATAATTTTTGTCAAAATGTAATAAAAGCAAATTATTATTATAGTTTCCCTTACAAGTCTCCGTGAAGGTCTTCATTACATTAATTGTTTATTTGTGTAAGTAAGTGTTTCTAAAACTCATTTGCAATGTTTGGCTAAAGCCACAATGTTATTATTTTCAAACCCCCAAGTGTCAAAAGTCAATTTGTTGCATCAAAACTGCAGCACTAATCTGTGTTCAATGTCAAACAAGTGTTATTTATTGTTTGTATGTGTTTTTTACACTATTTTAATTTGACAAAGTTTTAATTTCTCCGAAAAATCCTGGTTAACCAGAATCCCAAAATATCCATTGACCTTGGTGGTTGGTATTGCCATTCAAGGACCCAGTCTTCAAAAAATTTTCAAATATTTTTCTTAACAATATTTACAAATTTTAACCATATTCAAGGTCATGTCACAAATGTGGCCAAACTTAAATGTGTCTAAGGAAAGAAAGTTAGAGAAAATGATTTCTTCTCCCTTTTTACATATTGATGACTCCCAAGTGTGCTGAGATGTTAGCAGTATGTAAAGAATTCGATCACACTGGGATACGGAGCCTAAACAAGCGTCCAATATTTATCGGCAGGCACAGCTTGGCTGTAACGAAAAATGTTAGTTTTGCAAAAGAAGTCAATGGTTGTCAACACTTAAAAACATAAGGAAATTGAAAGGATCTTTAGCCAAAAATCTTTAGTAAATAGTTAAACAACTCGTAAAATCTATCATTATTGAATAAGTACGGCACAAGAATAAATCAACAGACGAATACATTTGCAAACTTAGAAACAACAAATTGGTTTTCAGTGTGACAAAATAACGTGCAGAGCAAATAAACAATTAAATGTTTGTTTGTTAGTTTGTTCGTTTGTCTGCTGTTCTGCAACAAACAATTGTCAAGGCATTATTGTGTACAACTTCACACCCCTGCGGTGCATATCGGAATCACTAACAATTGTTGTTAACTACGAGGAGTATTGCTCGTTTTCTCTTCATTAAGACACAAAATATGGATATTGTTTGAATTGATCAGGCAGAATACATGCAAGCACTCATATAAACATTTCAACATTCAAATTCCTTTACATTTGACATTTTTCATATAAGAGAATGGGTTTGTTTGTTTGCCTGACTGACGGCTGGTGTAAATTGATACATTTTATTTGTTCCTTGTTCTTCGCCTTGCAAATAGTAGATAGAAATCACCTTTTTATAACAAAACTATAAGAAAAGAGAACACAATGATACTTTTGTGACACTGTTGGAGAAAAATTCCTTTTAGCAACAAACTGAGTCAGTGTCCTGTAAGATAGATTGGGAAAACTAAAAGTGATGAATTGATAAATGATTGCCTTGTTTCAAGAAAAACAATTATGAATTTCTCGTTCTACTGTAACAGAAGGAAATACGCATATAAAGTGCAAACTTGTGAACATTAGAGTTTTGTTTAACATCTCCATAAAGATGACAGATTCATAACAAAAGAATTATACTGACTGATCACTATAAATTTATAGATGGATGCCAGGACTCCTGGATCTTTTAATTCAATACCTGACAATTTACATACAACTAATTTAACTGCTTATAAACATTTTTAAGATTCTTTATTTTTGCAAAAGAATAAAGATTTATTGGCAGATTTATATTTCACTAGAATATCACTATAGTTTAAGGCTTTATTTTATAATTGTTTATTGCATAAAACAAAATATTTTTATTGTTTTAGAAGATTTAACAAATAATCTTTCAATAAAAAT
Source organism: Panzeria rudis (assembly GCA_956483635.1). Lineage (NCBI taxonomy): Eukaryota > Metazoa > Arthropoda > Insecta > Diptera > Tachinidae > Panzeria > Panzeria rudis. Next base: position 153,906,534 of record OY101449.1, on the reverse strand, counting down.
TATATCTCCTTCCTTGTCTTATAGTCGTGATCAATTCGAGGAAAAGTGTCTTAACAGGGAGTTTGTGGCCAAAGGATTTTCAATGAATTTCAATATAAAGAAATTTTTCTAAATATTTAAAGCGTTGACCGGTTTTATGATATTTTATACCAGCATAAAATGTTTGATTATATTTATTTGTTATGGAGTTAACTCCGGATGTGCGATCTAAAATATTTAACAATTTTTCGCCTTTACGATTTAATTACAATTTTACACAAAAATTAGCCTAAAAATATTTCTTTCAAACTAATTTTAGGTTAGGTTAGATGCGAGTACATTAGGCTCATTGTGATTAGCAGAGGTCTATGAGCAACCTACACATTTCTACGAAGCTCTGGTGTTGCAGCTATTGAGTTCTTGAAATTAATACCATAGAAAAAATAAATAAAAATTGTATGTCCTTGAATGTCATAATTTCAATGAATTGTATTTCATTGTTTTGACGAAAAGTTTCATTGAATTTATGAAATAAATATTTATTTCAAGAGTTGGCAACCAAAAGCATAAAAAATAGTTCTATATGTTTTTTTCTTCTGTTATTTCTTATTATTATACAGTCATAGGCATATTGTTTTGGCAGTGCTGTTGGCTGACGTAGTTAAGACGTTGCCTATAAAGCAAATGAAGAGAATCAAGAGTCTAGGCTCGCCACTGGGAGCGGTCATCAATATTACAAATTTTTCTGATGTGCATTGGCATCTACCGTACGTATTTCAACCATGGAATTGCCAAGAAATTAAAATAGCCAATAAAAGAGATAAGTTAGAGAGGCTACTAAGTAATGTAATAATTTCATTAAAACAAAGAAATAATTTCATTAAAATAATGATAGAATATCTTTAAAATAATGACAGAATTTCATTAAAGTAATGAAATAATTTCATTAAAATGATGAAACATTTTCAATAAAACGATGAAATAACTTCAGCAATATAATGAAATTTGTTCATTAGCTAAGTGAAATTATTACATTGGAGCAATGAAATTATTTCATATATTTAGTGAAATTTTCATCAAAATAATTTTAAGGCAACTTTTTTATTAATCCAACGAAGCGTGACGTTGGTTGAGTGTTAATGAAATTTCACAGATTTTATGAACAAAATTCTTTCAGTGTAGATTGAATGTATGCCAGTATACACTTCGATTACACCACTTTTGAATTGAGGGCCCTAATTGCGGCGAGACTATCTACAAAAATGTTTATAGTACTGGTCTCTGATACGACCCTGTCAATTCTTTCACAGCTTCGGCTATGGTATAAATCTCCGTATGGAACACATTAGAGGTATCGGGTAACCTGAGCGAGACCAGAAGGCTAAAATCTTCAGACCGAAACTACATTATCTCGAGTTAAGTAATTTCTATTGCTCTCGTGCCTATTCGGTATATCGACTGTAAAGGGGTTGTCAAAGTTAGTGGAAGGATTCCTTTTGTCTCCAGTACGGTCATGCTTTAAGTCGCCTGATTTCATGAGTTCAAGGGCAGTTCTGTCATATATGTAGTTGATATAAACAACGAGGGGATTTAAGTGAAGCATTGTCTCTAGACTGGCCTGAGGAGTTGACACCATTGCACCAATAATAGCGACATACCCGACTAGAAATTTTCATGCAAACACATTTGGGATCTGACTGGGATCCCAATTCCGATGTAACGCAGAAACGTATTTGGGACCCGATTGGTTTCCTGTGGGGATATATCAAAATCTTTCAAAAATTAGATGAAATCGGGAAAATATCAAAGTCTAATATTGAATTAGAATCGCTGAAGCTATCCAAGTGGCAAAAGTATGTAGCAATCACCTCTGTTGAAGATGAGCAAAAAATACGATTAAGAACCTGTGTTAGATTTTCCTAACAGGTTCCCAATAGTTTCCCACTTGGGAAGAACTTATGTTAACCCGACTAGAAATTCTCCCAATACTCATATTGGGGCCCGATTGGGAATTCATGTGGCACATCCAAAAGGGTTATCCCATTTGTGATTTGATCGGGAACTTTTTGAGATAGCCCATATACAAATTAGTGACTTAACATAAGCTCTTCACAAGTGGGAAACTATTGGGAATTTGTTGGGAAAATCTAACACATATTTTTAATCCTATATTTTGCTCATATACAACAGAGGTAATTGTTACATACTTTTGTCCCTTGGATAGCTTCAGCAATTTTAATTCAATATTAGAGTTTGATATATTCCCGATTTGAGGAAATTTTTGTAAGATTTTGATATTTCCCCACAGTAAACCAATCGGGTCCCAAATACGTTTCTGCGTTACATCGGAATTGGGATCCCAGTTAGATCCCAAATGTGTTTGCATGAAAATTTCTAGTCGGGAAGTCACTAATTTGTAGATGGGCTATCCCAAGAAGTTCCCGATCTGATCCCAAATCGGATAACCCTTTTGGGTTTGCCACATGCCTTCCCAATCGGGCCTCAATATGAGTATTGGGAAAATTTCTAGTCGGGTATGTTATCCTTTGCACCTTATCTAGAGTAGAGAGAAAACTGCTCTTGTTCACTTCCCTCCTCCCAGGTGCGGATTCAGCTTAAGTTTTTGGGAGGGGAACTTTTAATTGGAACATACCATTTTGCTAAATTTCTTTTAGAAATGCAATAGATATAAGATATGTGTATGTACCTCATTGCACATATTTTCGTTTTGGGATGGAAAATATCCTTTTTCCCTCCGCTAAATCTGCGACTGCCACCACTAGGCAAGTGATCCGTAGGTGAGAATGGGTTAGAGCATCTTTAGGGGCCTTTTCATTACTTGAAAATACCAAGAAGCAGGGATACACTTTTTTTGGTATCAAACAATTTTGAAATATTTAGTACTTTTTTTACAAACTTCATTCCTCGTACGTTATCTCTAAATAAAGCTGAAGGGCTAAGATATCTGTTGTGAATTTTTATAGGTTAAAAAAGTCTTGATTTTTACCAATTGAGTTCCTTCACTTAGTTGCGAATAAAATCAAAAGTTGTAGATCGATTTTAATGAAATATGGCTACTTTTTTGGGTACATATTTATTTACCTATATGGCAATAGATAAATTTTGATTGCTCTTTTATTTCTTATGAATTTTTTAAAAACCAAAATTTTTAAAAATTTATTTTTTGGCATGAGCTTTGCAATATATCTGAAACTATTGAGCTCGTAAAAAACAATGTTGGCACTGTTTGAAGATAATATTGTTGTTGAATTTCACATTTTTTATTTAAAGGACTAGAACAAATCGTTCTCCAGTTAAATTAATATTGGTCGTGCAACTGCTTGCATAATTATTAAGTTTGGAAATCGCGCAATTTGATATCGATTCGCTTAATAAAAAAAGGCGGATATGTGTCTTTAATTTAAAAATTATCATTTTATATGGATATTCTTTTTGAATTATGTATTCTGTTTTTCAATATATCGATAGGTCAATCTCACACCATTTTACATGCAACACCATCGATATATCAAAAAATTTACATCTTCTCAATAAAAATGCTTGCTACATAATTTTTGACTTCTTAACCAAACTTAAATAACCAAATGAACATATACCTTGCACATGTTTTTTTTATAGTGCTGTACCTCGTAAATTAATTTTAAGACAATTGAATTGCATTCAATTCTATTCTTTATCTTTTATTTAAATTAAAAAAAATTTACTTATTAGAAATTTGTTACGCATTGGGGAGTTAAATATTAACACTTGGCAAACTAAATGCATCCTACACACACACTCACACTAACAAGCACATACAAATACACCATAAATTCTCACACATTGCTTTCTTCCATTGCTGTTGCAATTCCTTTATCAAAAGCAACAACAAGAAACAATAATAGTTGAGTTACAATTTCGTCCTAATGTCAAATGATTACTTTTAATAAATCTTAATGCGCATAACAAATCCGATTTGTTACACCAGTTCCATGCAGACAAGAGAATACAAAGTAGAACCAGATATCAAATAAAGTCATGTCCTATACAAACGTAAAAGTATTAATACATATATGGAAAGAATCTAATGATATTCTTCTTTTTGATATCTGTGTTGTTATGATCCTCGGTACAAAATAAATAAAAATGTTTTCGTAAAATAGAGAGAATTGTTGCTGTACACATGGTAAAAAGCGTAACTAAATTTACAAACAAAGATGATAACACAAAATAACGAAAAAAAAGAAGGCCAACAAACAACCAATCTAATATATATGAGAGAAAAGTATCCACCAAAAAGGATCAATTTGATATAGAAGTCATTTTTGCTTGTTGTTTGTATATTTTTAACTACAAAACTCAAAGCAACAAACTAAATATGATATTGCTTGTCTGATTGAAACTGTTACAAAAAGCAAAAAATTATACACTTCAGCTACGGTCACACTGGGCAAATATTTGCTGAAAAAAACGTGGCCAACAGACAAACTTAAATTATATTTCCTTTGGTCTTAATGTTTTTATTTTTCAAATATTGGTTCGCATTTATTAAAAATTATATAAAAATAGCTTGCTGCAGCACAGTTCATTTTATTTTGTAGTATAAAAACCAAGTTAAATCACACTAGCCCTAAACAAAAGAAGTGACTACGCTTATTTCGGCAAATATTGGCTAAGTCTGACCGTATCTTTATACTATCAAATATTTACCCACACACAAACAATTGGCAGGATGGCTTAATCAACCCAACTTCTTTTATGATAAATCTTGTCCATTATTTTGGTAAATAAAATGAAGGAATAAAATGTCGGTGTTTAAACAAAAAGGACCGGCCAAATTTATGTGATTATCTCATCAATTTTTTTGTGATAGTTCTAATGTTTTAGGTACTCATACAACTAATTTTGTATCCTAAAAGCCAGGTTGACATCAGAATTTTGCTTTTGTTGGCTGCCGTATTTGCTGTAGGTCGCATTTATTTTCATTTTTTATTGGTCTATTTCATTTTTAAAATACAGGTATATTTGTTACCGCTTTTTGTACATGTGAGGTCCTTGATAGCGAAAATTAATGCTGCTCAAACGAACAATTTAATTAAAGAAACAAATAAGAAGGAGGTCCTTAAATGAAGTTTATATAAGTTGTGGAAAGTTTCCAGAATAGGACACATATCGTGAGAGAATTTTCTATCCACTAGATGGCGATAACCAATAACAAGAATGAAACACAACAAAAAGGTTCCAGAATAATTTATTTAAGTGTGACAAATAGGAGATGTATGCGACTACAGCTTTTACTCAATGGCAGAAGATGCTGAAATGATATAGGTAGACATTGCAAACGTTGGAAATTTATAAGAAGTGGCACAAAAAAAGGATTTTGAAACATGTGGCATTAAAAAAGAGAATTTTGTGAAGAACAGGGGCACTTATTTAAAGAGCAGCATAAGGGGCATTGTTTTGTGAAGTGGATAAGAAAAAAAGATTATGTTGCGATTTTGGATATTTGACTATGTTATAAATAAATATGTATGTCATCGGTCCAGATACACACATTTCCAGTCATCGGTCCAGATACACATAGCCAGTTCCCCATAACAATAACAACAACAACAATGATAGCAAAAAGAGTGCGATATTGGAATTAATACAATTATTATCAAACGTAAATTGTAGCAAGTTTGTTTACTAAAGATTTCTAAGTGAATCAATACGTTGAACCCTGTGGACATCAGCGGCGTTTTTAATGTTATTGCGGTAATTCTCATTCATATTTTTATAGTCTTTATATAAACATACAGAGTTCAACGCATTTAACAAATTTAAATGCTGAATGGATACCTTTAACCAATTTTTATGCATTTAAACGAAAAGTATGCCTGATATATTACAAAAAATGTTATTATTTAATACTTAATAATATTTTCAAGTACAAGTTTTCATTCACTCAGACAAAAATTTTTTTTGATATATTACAATATATTAGAAAATGTTTTTGTTTTATTCAGTAAATATTTTGTTTGATATTTGAGTATATGAAAATAGTTTTAAGCAAATTGTTTTACAGATTCAAGCAAAAAGTTTGTTTAATAAATTGGAAAACAAATCAGTGAAGGATTTATTTGTTTTGATAAAATAATTTGTTTGAAAAAAACACATTTTTTCAAATGAAATTATTGTGCCATTTTTGTCTGCATTTATAAATTTGTTTTTTATTCTTGGAAGGTATAAGGTTTCTAATGATTTTTTAGGCTAATTAGGATGTGCTAAATACGAGAAAAATAAGAAAAATTTCATTAAACCCATTATCCACTAGTGAACGGCACATTTGTGTTTTTCGATGTATACTTCCCTTTAAACCTTTCGGTGCATGATTTTCTATTCAGGCTTTAAAAGCCCAATTTTGTTATTATTCGGCCTTAAATATTTTTAATTAATTCCAATTTTTTTATTTTATTTATTTCTTTTTTTTCTGAAAAAGTTCAGCCCAAAGTGGTTTTTGGCATCATTCGACCACCATATGGCATCATTTGTACTGAATGGTGTATAAAATACGCATGGGGGGCAAAATCAAATTGGATTGGAGGACGAGGTGGTCCTATATATGTTTATCTATAGTATGCTTAATTAACAGTTTGAGTTGGAATTAGTAATTTTTCAATTTTTCAAATTTATCGAGAAAGGGACTTTCTGCGGGATGAGTGCATTCTTTTATGGAAGGATTCAAGAAGGAGGAAAAGAAGAGGAATTGAATTTTTTCAACAAGGTGATCCCTTACCATTATCTATAGTTGTAAGTAATTTTATATACATATAGGTATTTATACATAATCTGCCGAAGCCAGTTTAGTAAACTTTTGATGAATTTTCCCATATTAAGGTCGCGAGTGGCGTAACACGGTATTGTTAAACATCAAATAGTATCAAAAATAGTACGGAAATAGTATTGATATTTTCTAATGAAAATTATATAAGAACTTATTTATTAAATACCAAAGAAGAAAATATAATAAGATTTTTCTCTAGGATCCCCGAAATTCCCAAAGAAATTTCAGAAAATCCCAAAAACGGGATTTTCAGTAATTTCGCTGTATTTTTCTTATGAGTTAATACCCATTTTGATTACAGCTTCACGATTTGAGAAAACGCGCTTTAAAACTGATATTTGCAATAAAAATATGTCTATTTTGAAACGCTCTCGCTAATTTAATAACGAAAATTTTGGAAAAATGTTGCAGTGATCTGCTTTATAGTATTACCTTTCAAATAGGTATAAATATGCGATAATTGTTGTTACAAAAAAATTTATAATTACGCAATAATTAGCGCACTTTTTTTTTGCAAAAAACTTTTAATTTAAACTGTGTATAACTTTTGACTTAGTAGCTATTTTTGAACAAAATTAGGGCAGGAAGTTAATAATTTTGATACTAATCAACGAAAAAAAGCTTTTGCAAATCGGATAAGATTTGACTTCCTCATTAGCAAAACTGTGGACCAAGGAGGGTAGGAAAGTTAGAATAGTAATCTCTTTAGTCGAATATCTCTTTCTTCTTTTTTTACCTCGTAGATAGGAGAACCTACGTGCAAAAACGCTTTTTTTATCAGATCAAAAACATCAGATTGGCATAGGTTTAAATTTATCAGAAGCCCGAGGTGACCCACTTTGGGGTCTTGTGGCTCCACCCGCTTACAGATATAAAATCTAAACTCCAAACTTGGCCTCAGTAACACCTCTTTAAATGCTGTATGAAATTTTTTAAGAAGCGGACTGTGGGCTTCGAAACTGCAGATTTATCTCCTTTTTTCCGCTGATATCAACTTTTCCATCACTGGTATCTACGCAATGAAACTCGAAATATTAATTTCATTTGCTTTCAACTACATTCTTTTAGAGACGATTAACAACTAGAGTTGCTACGCGAGAAAAATTCCCGGGAAATAACAGGAACTTTTTTAAAGCAAATCCCGGGAAATTTTATCCGCGGATTTTTGGGAAATTCAATTTCACTTGTTTGGATTTTACTTTTTGTTACATTGCTGTTCGTTGTTTTGTTATATAAAAATAAAATTTCTTATGTTATATACATTCTAAAACAATTTTGTTGAATATTAGGCAGCACTTTACTTATTATTATCGACCTAAAATTAGACACGCATTATTTTTGTTGATTTTTGAACAAAATATGTTTACTTAAACAAATAAAAAATTAGCGGCGAAGCGGTTGGCTGCCTGCAGAATCGAGCCGCGACCTCTTGGCTGATAGTCTGGCGTATCTACCTATCAGTTATACTTTTTCTGCGATTTTATCTACTTGAACTAAATATTTATGTTTAATTTGTGAAGTCAAATTAGAAAAATCGATGCAATTTTAGACAACGAGAAATTTTCAACACAAATTTATACAATATATGATCCTAAATTTTAAGTATTTTAAGTATATATATATATATATAAATATATATATATATATATATATATATATATATATATATATATATATATATATATATATATATATATATATATATATATATATATATATATATATATATATATATATATATATATATATATATATATATATATATATATATATATATATATATATATATATATATATATATATATATACATATTTTTATATATATATATATATATATATATATATATATATATATATATATATATATATATATATATATATATATATATATATATATATATATATATATATATATATATATATATATATATATATATATATATATATATATATATATATATATATATATATATATATATATATATATATATATATATATATATATATATATATATATATATATATATATATATATATATATATATATATATATATATATATATATATATATATATATATATATATATATATATATATATATATATATATATATATATGTATATATATATATATATATATATATATATATATATATATATATATATATGTATATATATATATATATATATATATATATATATATATATATATATATATATATATATATGTATATATATATATAAACTGATTAATAAATATTATTAAATTCATATATATATGTTCTTTTTTAAATTGTATAAATCATATCACTAAATTCGAATTTATGGGAACAAAAGCAATAAAAGTGTTTTAGAGTGTACTTATTTACTTTTAGAATGAGTAAAGTACTTTTATTCTTTGTATTTTGATTAAAAAACCACTTGTATTTTTGTCTTGAGCTTGTTTGATTCTAATCATTAGTTTTCAAAAATTCTCGGGAATCCGCGGAATAAAAAATTTTATTTTCCGTTTCCCGGGAATGGGAAAAGTCCGGGAAATTAGAAACCCTATTAACAACTGAGCTTAGCAATAAGAATGGCTTGAAACAGTTTAATTGACAATAAAATCTCATTTATGATGCTTTATTCCATCTGTTCGATGACCGATTTTCACAACGAAATAAAAGTCAAAACTTTCATTCTTTAAAACAAAAGTGTTAAAGTCATAAAAAGAATTTAATTTTCTAATAACAACCTTATAACGTCATAAAACCATAAGTAGTGTTCATTGTTAAAATTATAGGAGTCAATCACAAAAAAAATGTCAATGGAATGCATGGAATACATTCACATTGAAAATGTAGGTAGAAATTTGAATTGTGTTTGAAAGGCCAGTTAGTCAGTATTTTCGAAAGCATGTCAAACTCAGAACGATCACAATTACAACCGCGACAAATCCAACGAAACGCACACCACAGTTATGTATGGCGTGATGCATGTGGTGTTAGAAGAACGACCGAGCTGACAAAAAAACATAAAACTGTGAAAGGAACATTTTGAAATAAAGTTATTTAGCATATTACGAGTTGTAGGCTTTTGTTGTTGTTTGCGTTAAGGACACAATAGGCAATGACTAACATTATGAGCAATTATTGCTGTGAATGATCTCCCACAGTGGAACTAACCACCACAATTCGGTCGCAGAATGTCCGTTGTCGATTGTTGGAAAATTTCAAACGTATGTTTTAATGGAAATCATTTTTTCGTCTCATTTTGAAGCACAGACCAAGTTAATTTGGCATTATGTACACAGTTATTTGACATTGTCTCAGTCTTGTGATAGAAAGATAGTTTAGTCTCCTTAACGAAGTGCAAAATAGTATAAAGCAAATCGTTTATAATTTAATGATTTACTTCATTTAGAGGCCAAGCAGATATTTCCGTATTAAATGCTCTGTAAGGACGGAAAACAAAAAAAAAAAAAAAAAAAAAAAAAAAAGAGGTGTGCATCAATGTGGTTGCCTAGAAAACCATAATGGCAGATGCGAAAAAAATTTCTTTGCATCAAGGCGTGCATTTACTTACACCCCCTAACTCTCCATCTCACTGGCTGGCTGACTATATGAACATTTATGTGTACAAATATACATACATAAGGACAACATAATCGAAGACCACAGTGGTTGGGATACAAAAAAGAGATTAAAAAATTCCTTTGCATTCTGTTTGTCTATCTGTTGTTAAACTGATGAGACGATTATAGTGTTTTAAATCAATTAGTTTTGTCGAATCTCGTCATAATTCGCCCTTCATGTTGCCATACAATGGACAAATATGTACAAAACAGGCAATATATTGTCATGCATACAGAGTTTCATATTGCGGTAGGGAAGAATTTCGTTGGCTCTGTGTAAAAAGGCCTGCTTGCCGTGTCGGCATCTTTACTTTCCTTCTTCCTTTTAAGCACCAAAAGAGGAAAAGCATATTTAAAGTCATCATTACACTACTTAGTTTGGCAAATTTTGTTGGATTTTCTAGTTGTCTCAATTAAATCATAAAAAATGAAACGTTCTTTAGTTAAAAACTAAAAGTAGGCGGACATTATTCTCTACAACTTAATCTTTAACCTGCTCTATGTCAAGCATTAATGTGATTGTTCTTTTGCCGCCTCGCCTTTGCTTCATGTTGCCGACAAGAGTCCTTTTTCTCTTCTCTTTTATATATTTTTTTAATTTTTTTTTGGCAACCTCCTTAGTAGCTACTGCTGACAGGGCATATTTTATTTTTTATTTAATTTTCACAAAATGTTAAATGATTCGTAATTTTTGTTCTTTGGGTTTCTTTTTCGGTCATATGAGTATTAAGAAAAATAAGAGATGAAAATTAAACAATTAAGTCATAGAAAAAATCTCGAAAAACTTTATATGAACATGTTTTCGTTTGTATGTGCCTGTTGATGCTTTAAAAGATTTGTTTTTTAAATCTCTTAACAAATTCAACAGATATGTCAGCCGTCTTTGTTTTTGAACAATATTCACAATGTTTACAACTGCTGTACGATATTGCCGACATTGAAATTTTCTAATATGAAATTCAAATTTCGGAAAAACAAGTGCTAAATAAAAAGGATTTGATTTTTCCTTCAATTAAATTAAAATAGATTTAGAGGAATCTGACCAAAGATGATTCATATCGTTAGCTTAGTCAGCAAATTTTGTAAGTCCACTTTTTATGAAAATTGAGAATTTAATGTAGTATGTTAGTATAACTCCAAATATATCATTTACAAAAAAATTAACTTATGTTGTTTTTTCTTGTTGGTATGCTATGGTAAAGCAAATATGCTAAGTCAAAAAAACAAAAACACGAAAAATAACACTTGCTAAGTCAATAGTTATATTGACTCAGCATAGGAAATCTTTTGAGCTTTACATTAAAGGCATAACATGTGCTTAGCAGTTTTGTGTAAAACACCACGAGAAATATTTTTGCAGAACAATTTAGCTCTCTAAACCTTCGTTGTTTTATCCCTTTCTGAAAAAAAGAAAAAAAATATCCTCTACAAAAATATTTGTCGTAAATTTCTATTCTAAGCTCTAAACTCAACTTGAACGTCAGAAATCATTCAAAACTTAAAATGTGTTTAACAGTTAATTTCGTACATATTTACAATAAGTACTCGGAATAGAAAATCTTGCAGACCTTACGTTTAAGAAGTAAGATGTGTTTAGTACTTTTATTGAAAACACCAGGAGAAATATTTTTGTAGAACATTTCAGGGAAAGTGGAATAAGGGGGAGTTTATTCCACTATTGTTTAATGGAAAAAAGACCCTTACAACGAAGAGTTAGAAGGCTAAAATATTGCACAATAATGTTTTTCGTAGTGTTTTACATAAAAATAGTGAACACATGTTTTACGTAAGGCTTACAAGATTTCCTATGCCAAGTCACCATAACAATATGCATGTGCAAAAGGAGGGGATATTTAATTCCCCATAAAAAGAATGCCAGATGTAAACTTTCAAAACGCCGATACACGTATATATTTTTTTGTGCCCTCTACCAGAATCAGGTGTTTGAAGACAGAAAAAAAATTTGTAAGTATAATTAATTTTTTTGTTATATCAATTAAATAATTAATTGATTTTGAACCTACAACGATTTTTGTAAATACAATTACGAAATTGTAAGTTAAGGGAAACTCAGAAAAAAAATGTTAAAAATTTTTTTGTTGATTTCATATTTATTTCAATTAAGATTATTGTTATATCAACAATATGAATTGTTGATTTTCTGAACAAATTTTAACTATCATAGTTGTTGTATTAACAATATTTTGTATACACAATCCTCGAAACGACAGCTATTTTTAACACTGTGGGCGATATATGTTCTTATATAAGACCAATTTTACCGATAAAATTCTTTAGTCGTCGGACAGCTTATAGCTTCCAAATTATTAGTCCAATCGACAAAAAATGTATGGATGAATAATAGGCAGGATGCAGGCTTTAAGATCCGTACAAAATTAGTCACCTGTTTTAACACAGTCGACGATGTGTGTAGTTATGTAAGTCCAATTTTACCAATATAATTCTTAAGGTTTCAAAAAACCTATATCTTCCAAACTAATAGTTTGATCCACAAAAATGCATAGAAAAGGATGTAGGCTATAAATTCTGTAAAAATTAGACAGCCATATTTAGCACTGTGGGCGCTATATTTTTTTTATATAAGACCAATTTTAATCGTCGGAAATCTTATATCTTCCAAACTAATAGTCTGATCCATAAAAAACGTATGCCTGTAAAAGCTGCTGGCTATAAAGTGTGTGAATAAATTTGCTATTTTAACATAGTGGGCGCTATGTATTGCTATATACGACCAATTTTAAAGATTCATAATGGTTAAAAAAAATAATATTCAAAGTGCACTAAAATTTCAAAATGCATTAAAAATTTGTCTTAAAATTGAAAACGACTACGTCATTCGTATTTTAATTTAATAACAAGTGGTTTCCGAAGCAAATTGCAACAAAATCATATAGAAGTACAAACAAGTAGGATAATTTTAAAAAGGTGTATAATTAGAAAAGCTGATGTAAAAGTCGCATACACAAGTCTCCGTAGCAAAGTTTTGGAACACTATTACTCTATAATATCTACATTAAGATTCCACTAAATTTTCAGGGACTCTCGGATAAGCTTTTTTTGTATCTCTACAAAGATTCAGAAAATATTTTGTTTTGTATTTACGCTTGTAAGCCTTAACTGAAATAGCAAATATATAAAGTAAAACATAGCTGATATAACACTATCAAAAAAAAAAAGAAGTTACTTTTTCCGAAAGCGTCCATCATTAGCGATTCAATATGCTATAAAATTCAATAAAGAATTACAACCTAATTTTTTCCCAATGTTTAAAAGGCCATATTTTCCGAACCACGTAACATAGTGGTAAATAAATTTGATTTTTAAATAAATTGATTTGTTCGCTTTGAAACTGCGCTTAAATTTTTAAAATTTTTCTTTTTTCGCTGCTAGAATGGCTGTTTTTCCCTCTGTGTCACGGTCTGAATAATTCCTAAGCCGTTGAGTATATAAAAAAATTGTATTAGCCCGGCTTAAAGGCAATTTTATTTAAAGAAATTGGACAACTCTTTCACAAGTTATCATAAATTCTATCCAGCAGCCTCCTCGAAAATCCCATATTTTAGGAAAAAAATTATAAAAAAAATATATTCATAGAATTTTAAATTTCGACTGCTTTTGTTGATAGCGGACCACAACGCATCAAAAACATGTAGTGGTGCTCTTCGGCATTTTTTTAGTTGCATAGTGTAACTAAGGACTCTTGTTTTTAAATTAATACATCATATTTCTTGTTTTTCATTCTAAATATTTTATGTAAAATGTCATATACATACATACATATGTATGTATGTGTGTGTGTGTATGTAAAGTAAAACATAATTATAGGCGGCATTAAATCCTTTGAAGTAATTTTTTTCAACTTCTCGAGATGAAATTTGAGAAAATTGTTTTTCTTAGAGAATCCACTCGCCCGTCACTTCATCCTCTACTTAAACGAGCATGAAATAAAAACGTACATATGTATGTATGTAAGTAGTTTTGCTACACCAAACAACTTACATAATTCAACTTACGTAAGTCAAAGTGCGAGTGGTTGAAGAAATACAACCAAGAACTAGAATATGAATGTGTTCCTACTTTGGTGTTGTTGTTAAAACGCCCCAATGAAATTGTATCAAGTGTTTATCCACAACTTAACAATCAACCATACAAAAACAAAACAGAGATGTGTGTGTGTGTATCTGTGTTTTTGTAATTAACCGACTTTTGAACACGACGAAGTGAAAACAGAGAAAATTAAGATGAAAACAAATCACACCAACAATTGTAAATTAATATGTACAACAATTGTAACAGAAAAATAAGCAACAAAACAAACAATTTTAATAGAATTAAATGAAGGAGAAAAACCCCAAAGTATGTGCATACATAAATGACTCAAACCAGGAGATTGATTATGTGCTTGTATGTGTTCGACTCCATTACCCATTTAGCCAATACTACCGCAGGCACATCCACCCAGCGGTAAAATGCAGGAGTAATGAGGCCTTCTAGAAGGCCTACTTAGCAGACATAAGACCTTCCAATCCGCATTCCATACTCATTTCATTTTTACACATGCTATCATTGTGGAGTAGGTCTTCCACAGTGGCTTCCAAATGTAGGGGTTCTCACAGGCTTCTTCTGCAATGCCATTTTGAAAGCTGTCTAAGGAAGTTTTGTTAAAAAGCAATGGAGGTACATTTTTTATATTTCAGTATTTTTATAGCAGCTTCTTTATGTTTGATTAATGCGATTTTATATTTCGAACTATTTATTTTTAACCAAAGTAATTTTTAAATCGGAAGCTTATTATTATTCGGCTTAAGTTCAATAATTCAATTAATGTAAATTCAAATTATATTTAAGAGTGGAATATTAGAATATCTAATCAGACTAGCAGAACGGACTAGTATGTATTACTAAATTCGACAGCCGCTAACTGTCATCATTAGCGTCCTTTGTTCACTTTTACCACTTTTGATCGTGGATACTAGTATTAAGGAAACATCAGCTATATAACCAAATTTTATGGCGAAATAGAATATGAGTATCTCTATATTAGTTTTTATTAATATGCAAAGTAATTTTTTTTACATTCAATTGGACATGATGTAGATTTGGACGGAAGACGTATAAGTTAATCAGCTCCAACATAAACGGCATAATATCAGCATGTGTGATGTCTCTTGTACGTACATTTCAGTCTTATATAGAAATCATTTGTGAAAACAGAATACGAGAATGTTTTTCATTTCTAAAAGAAAGCACAGTACTCCCTCCACCTTCCCCGCTTAAAGAATGGAATGTGGGATGTTTATCGAACTACTAGTTCCAACTTCCCCTCTACAATAAGGCCGTTTACCGGGCAAAAAAATTTATTAAAAAATATAGTCTTGCGGCCCTTCAAAAAGGCCTGTAATTTGCGGGCCTTCAAGAAGGCCTGTAATATGCGGGCCTATTTAGTTTTACCACTGCAAATTTATTCATGTACAAGTGTGCATACATTTATAACAAGGAATATTTGTAATTGAATATTTGTATAGTTTTCCTTGCAGTTGTTTGCTGTTTGGCCGACAACACCAAACGCCTTCATCAAAATTGTTGTGCTGAAATATCTTTAAGTTAAATCATGCATGTCAAACATCATGACATTCAAATGATGAAAATGTGGTGTACAAAAATCATTGGTAGCTGTGGTAAATATAAAATAACAGCAACAGAGAAAACAGCAGCTACAATATTTAAATACATTAATACTCACTCACTCATGCCCCACTTACCTTTGCAGCATGTTATGGGAAATGTATCAAATTTCCAAGGCACCAAAGTGTCCCAACCGTATTAGCCGAAATTCAGAAAGAAGAGAAGTGAAATAAAACTTTTAAGGTGCCGCACTGTTAGGATTTTTGTTTTCTGAATAGTCACTTTGTTTTGGAAATATTAATTAATAAAAGGCAAAGTCAATAATTTTAACAAAAATACAGAAAAGTTTTTTTATTTTGGGTTTAATTTTCATATTATTTTAAACAGAGTCTGCTTTTAGCTGAAAACACTTCATGCAGCGATTCCCTAATTCGTTCAAGTTCTTCTCAAAGTAATATTTAGAAGGGCCTCAAAATAGGCTTTTGTTGAAGACGTAAGCCCCTCTATTGCTTGCCTTTCTGGCAACCATTAATTTTCAGTTACAGACTGGTAATGCAACTAAAGTTCGGTTGCATTAAATAATATACCCACTTATGTTTGTTTTATGTTTTTTTTCCCTAATAATAATAAAATATTAAAAAAAATATTTTCATATTATTTTAGTTTTGGTACTTTATTTCTAGGTAAATGCATATTTTAGCGCATATTTTTCATGTTTAGGTGCATTTGTTAAGCGCTTAAAATCAATTTTTAGTTGCATGAATGTCCGCTGAAGTAAGTATCTTGCACTTGAATATTCTGACTTGAATCAATCTTTCTGTACTTGATTTGAGAAAAACCGGGATTACCGTACTTTTGACACCGCTTGGGATTAATTTAAGTGCGGATGGATTGATTTTTCTTTTCTGTATGCTCTATCGCTTTCTCAAAGAAGGTAACACATTAATTAATTAATTAACTGGTAGGCATTAATTGTCTGAGTGTGTTACTTCTCTTAAAAAAAATTATAAAAAATTTAAATGTTCCTATTGGATGAAAATCGTGATTTCTATCAGTAATTGAGTTTCCTCACTTAACTATTTTAATGAAATATGGCTCGTTTTGTTTGAAACATATCGCGCAACTGCTTCCTTTTTGATATAACGTTATATCTCAAAAGCTACCAACCAATTGAACTAAATTTGTAAACTTGTATTATTATCAAGTTATTATATTTTAAAAACTGTTCTTCTTTTCCATGCGTTATAGAAATCAAATCAATGATATATTTTTAAATTTTTTAAATTTTGATTTTATTTTCCATGTAACTTTCACTTTATTCTGTTCACAAAAAATCAGTTGTTGCAAAGAGATTGTTTTTCTCTGAACAAAATCGCTTTGCTATTGGCATAGATAGTCATCTGAAAGAATTTTTGTGTATGGATTAAAGTAAAAATAAAAAATTAATTGCTTATATTTTCTTCTGTGGCCACAAAGAAAACTTGTCTGTTTATTTTAGAAATTTCGTCAACAAAACAAATTTTTGTAAACCTTACACTTTTTTTGTAATTAAATATTTGATGTTTATTATTCAGTTTTGGAACTGGTTGTTTAAATTAAGAAATTCTTAATATTAACATATTTTCCTTTTTTCTTTTCATGTTGGAGACATAAAATATATTTCTTAGTAGTCTAGCACCATCGATTTTAGATATGAACTAAGAAGATCTATTATTATTATTATTATTCACACATATGTACGTGTGAACATACTTCTTTCCATTAAAATGTTGAATTTTTTAGTAGCTTACGAATATTTTGGAAAAACCATCTTCTTTAATTGAATTTTTCGAATAAATGCAAATATTTGTTTAGACTATCAGCCAGATTTATAAAACTAATACATTTATATCTACAGATAAGACTTAAAAATAATCTAGGCAAGCTTATATTTGCTAAGCCGTATCACGCACCCTTAAGTCTTGCCTGAGCGATTAAATAAGAACGAAGTTTAACATGAGGATGCAAATGAATTGAAAAACAGAATTAAGTACGTACTAGCAAATGTAAGTATCTTCGGTAATACTGTAGAGTTGCAGGATTAGTAAGAGTGACGATTTCACTTTGCTTTTAATACCTGTGATATTGTTAAAACTTCTTTGGCATTTTAGCCTTAAGCCAATTGAAGTAAATACATAGTTGATTAACTTTATCTAGAAAAGTCTTCGGTGTGTTGGGAGTGATGAGAGAGAATAAAAGAGTAATAATTAATATCTCTTTTTGTGCAGCATATCACGCAACGTAGTTCTTGAAAGATTTTGTAAAATAGGCTGTTTATTGGACTCTAGATGGAGTTTAACGCTCTTCTAAACTGGTTTTGCAATCGCTGCTCGAAAATTTTTTGGAACTTTAGTTCCTTATGGAGCGCCATGCACATCAATGCTTTGAATAACAAAAATCATTGCTTGGGGGGTAAAACAAAAAATTTTTAAAATAAAAAAATACTGGCCGCGAATACTGGTCACAAATACTACACCATTTTTCATTGAAATTGAGAAAATTCCAAATGAAATTGAGATTTTCAATTTTCTCAATTTCAAATTGAAATTCTCAATTTCATTTGGAGTTTTCTCAATTTCAAATTGAATTTCTCAATTTCATTTGGAATTTTCTCAATTTCATTTTGAATTTTCTCAATTTCAATGAAAAATGGTGTAGTAACAACTACATAGAGTAATGGTGCTGCCGCTTCGGATTTCTTAGATTTTCAGTGTTTTCCGGGGGAGTGCCGGGGGACTCCTGGGACTTTGGAGATTTTTGCCCAATTTTTGGACATATCCAATATGGTTTGTGTATTTGCTAAATAAATTATTGCTTGGCTAAGTGGTTCTTGTCTCTGCTAGTTGAAGGTGTAAATGATACGAAATTTTTTACATAACACAAAATAGCATATCATGTTGCCGCTGCGCAATTTTAGATTTTCAGTGTTGCCGTAATTTTCCAGAAAAGCGCAGGAGAACTCCTGATATTTAGAGGATTTTTTCGCCAAGTTTTTGGAATCTCCAATATCGTTTGTGTGTTTGCTAAATGGTTTGTGTCTTGGCTAAGTTTTTCGTGACAGTGATAGCTGAAGGTGCCTCTGCTAACTATCCTTACTAATATTATTGCGCTTTCTCTAAAATATCTGATTAATTCTAGTGAAATTTAAAACATGCCTAGATCTGAGTCTCGAAGAACAGGTAGGTGATATATTTTTTCAATAATAGGTCCACGAGGGGGACTAATGAGCAATTTCTGCCCTTTATAAACTATATAACCAATTTTAATGAAATTTAAAACATGGATAGATCTGAGTCTGGAAGGACACTAACGCTAAATATTTTTTTAAATAAGGAGGGTAAAGGGCCATTTCTAAGATAAGAATAATGTAAGGAGCTAAGTTCCAGCCCGGTGTCGTACAAGCACCGTGCTTTCTTTTTTATTTAAGAACCACTTTTAATTTAACTAATTTTTTTGACTTTTAAATTACTTACAAAAACCAGTATATTTCTTAAAAAATTAACTTGTGCAGTAGTGAAACAGGAGAACTACATCAAATAGTTCAAAGGAAAATATATTACATCTACGAAATGTTGTTATAGATCATTTAGTAGTGAACGCTTCATTAGGGGCATTACATATGACACTCACGTTAGCTGGCTGGTTTTTGGTGGCTACATGTTTAACAAAGTCTTCGACGATTTCGTCTTCAGTTAGTTCATCTAATGAATTTTTATTGTCCTCATTGTCATCACTTGCTTCATAGTTATCGCTGCTCGATGCGGAAAAATATTTCGAAGTGTAACTTTCATCTACCAAGAATTTTCGAATGTCTTCAGGATCTATAATTTTTGAAAAACTCCTTCGTTCCTACCAAGTCTCACTATCGACTATGTAAATCGGTACTTTTCAGAAAAGCGCAAAGTCCGACAATTGTGAACACAAATACGGGAATTCCTAAAAGTTCAAGTTGTAAAATATTTCTCATTGTCTTCAATCCTCAAGGAGAAATTCAACAATTTGCTACGCGGCGTGTCGTAGCCACTGGAGGACCAAAGTTGTGAATTTAAAAAACAAACTTTCCACATTTGATAGTAGGACATGGTTGGGAAAATAAGTGGTACGCATGTTCACCACTTGTCAGGAGTAGTGGTACACACATATACTACCCTACAAACTTTTTCTATAATTATTTGTAAGCAGAATATATTTAGCAATTGTAAAATAAAGTTATAGGGAATTTACATCGGCATGAAATCTAGTTCAAACGAGATTTTGGGCAAAATCTAGTTTATTTTATTAGATTTCCCATACAAAATAAAATCTAGTTCGTTACTGGATTTTGTCAAAATCTTGTTGTGTATGGGAACTACAACACTGATTTTTTCATATTGTCCTAAAAAATAAACCGCATAAGGTTTGTGTATTTGCTATTAGGTTTATCCTCTAGCTATTTTGGTTTTGAAGCATAATTTTTCTATGTAGTTTGATAGTGGAAATTAAAAAAATTCCCAAAAAGCTTGATGTAAACGGTACAGATTTCAAAATAGATTTCAGTTGAAATCTATTAGATTTCGCTCTGGTATAAATGTAGTATTAGAACAAACTTTATATAGTCGAAATAGCCTATTTACATAAAATCTGAAGAAATTTGAGAAAATCTAAAGTCTTCTATTACTGCGACTTATGCCAGACTTATGTCAAAAACATCTCTAAACTGAGTACGTGCTTACAATGATATATGTATAAAAAGATACCGTTGTATGCATATCAAAGAGAACTTTTGATAAAATCAAATGGGACATTTAAAAACCAAATATGTACATTACAGATATAACTTTTGGCACTTGTTTCAAATATCAAAATTTGTCTGGCAAGGCTTAATAGTCCATGAAAAAATTTTAATAATTGCGTTTTTACTTTTTGTTAACGTTAAAAAAGGTTTCGCACCAAATGAAGTTTGGAATTAGGATTTTTTATGCCACTATATAAAATAATTTTTAATATTTTAGTTACATTAAATTTAAAATTTATTTCTTGTAACATCTAGTTTGTACTTTTTTTATTAATATTGTTATGTTGTTTTAAAATTGTAAAAAAAACAAATGAAAAAATTTTTTGGAAGGTTTTAGAAATCGCATTCGATGCGGAATGTTTATTTATTTATTTTTTTTTAAGAGAAGTAACACAATCAGGCAATTAATGCCTACCAGCTAATTAATTAATGTGTTACCTTTTTTGGGAAAGGGATAGTGTAGAGAGAACAGGTGGTGAAGTGGGAGAGAGACAGAAAGCTTAATTCAACCTTGCTATTGCCCGTTTTTTTTTGTAGAGCAGTGTTGCAAGCCCCTCTGGTGTCAAGTAGAGGCATTGAATTGTTTAAGCTGTGTAGGCATTTTATTAGTTCTTTTACTTCGCCGACGGTTCTGCTACAGTACCGACGAAGGATGGTGCTGTGAAGTGCATTAGGATATGTTAGTATTACTCGCTGCCGGTACTATCGAAGTGATCAGTGCTATGCTTTCATCACTTTAACAGTCCAACAACAACCAACATAATAACACACCAATACACATGAGAAATATGCATGATGTTGTTGGCTTTCCTGAAATTAGTCTTGAACTCAAGACCTCATGGTTTGTAGTCAAACGCGCTAATTACTCAGCCTACAGCAAACTGACCTAAGGTATCGGTTTTTATTATTAGTAAAATATTCCCCATAGCGTAGTGCCTGAAAAACTTTTAGTCAAAAAAACTTATTCGCTAATGTACATAAAGTGATTATTTTGAATTTAAGCAATGTTTAAAATATGATGATACTTACTCGCTTACCAAACGTATTTAAGTTCAAAAAACCCTTAAGAAGGATCCGCGCCTGTGTATAATATATTACACTGTGCACCTCAATACGTTCTAACAACTGATACTGGTAAAGGCGATAAATATATATATATATGCGGGTAGGTATCAGCGATTCGAAATATTACGTCTGGGACACATTTTATGCAGAGCTAAAGTTCCCCTTTTTGTAGATAGTTTTAGTGAATCGGCATCTTGTGATCCTTACATTCTAGGTATGTATCAGGTGCGCCAATCTACGCCAATGGGCCTGGGGCTATGTATGTGCCCATTAAGATTTTATTAATTTCTTAAATAGGTATGTACATACATACATACATATGTACATACATATTTATAAATTGCAAAAACATACCTATTTAAAAAAAATTGCTATCATAATTTATAAACAGTGTCAGTGATACACACACAGAAAAAAATAGATAAGAATTATATTCAATAAGACCATGTTATTAAAAAAAAATATGAATTTCAATAACATTTATCTTTAACATAATAAAATATTTCGTTGTAAGTATTTGGCTCAGCTAGAGAGTGTATGCTTTACGTCCGGAAAGCCCGGGTTCGTATTCCAGCCATGTCAACATTTTTTTAATTTATATATATATTTTTATTTTGAAATAATTTTGTTATCAATATAGGGGAATTCTTTATCACAGGAAATTTGAAAAAAAAATTATTGAATACCGGGATTTTTGTTATCAAAAACGAAACTTATTTTTTTCTGTGCAGTCAAATATTCTACACGATACCTACAATTAAAAAAAACAGTTACAAATTGCAAAATACACTGAGCCTGTATTTAATAAAACTTTGGCATGCAGTGATTTAAATAGGGCCGCACACAAATCAACCCTGTTTAGATTAATGCTAATAGATATTTTGACGCCGAAGCAACGATATCCAAAATAAACACTAACAAAATAAAAAACTAAAATACAAATACCAAAAAAAAAACAACACAAAAACTACAAATGAAATAGAATTAAAACGAATGAAAATCTATAATGAAAATGGGTAGATTTATAATTTTTGTTGCTCAAACAAACATGCGTACTGAAAGAGAGATCCGGCTCAACAACAAAAACAATAATAATTTGCTACAGATACAGATATTTAGCCAACATTAACAACAACATGAAATATGTATGGATGCAACTACCCCAAACAAGAAATAATTCTCCATTTATGGATTTCAATATAAATATTGTGGAAGCTACAAGTAAAACAAAACACAAACAAGGGAACAAAAATCAAAAAATGTATAAAGAAAACAACAACAACAACTACACACACAAACAGAAAGGGAGGAGTTATAATCTTACACAGTTAGAAACTGTGGCACACAGATACCCGACACAAACATAAACATTTACAAAATAACGCTACCTAAAGATTTACCGTTTAGTGGTTGTTGTTGGTGCACCGAGTATTGTGAACGTGGACTGTATCTCATTTTTGTATTTTGGTTGTGTAGACTTGTCCTGCTGAGAGGGAACAAAAGTTTCTGGGGTATAAATACGCTGCTCTCTGCTCATTTTTCAACAGTATTCACTTGTGCTTTGTATGGAAAACGTGTTTGTGAAAAAAGATTTATAATAAAAAAGAATATTAAAAAACAGATTCAGTTAAAATAACTAAGAACAATTTCCATTTGAAATTAAAAGACAGAAAACAATGGTTAAAAGTGTTAACAACATGGAATTCAAAAGCAACTTTTCTATCGATGCTATTTTATCTAAAAAGTCTACACAACAAAATCAACCACAACAGCAATTCGAAATGCCAACAGTTTTGACTTGCATCAAACAAGAAGAACCCGATAGAAAATCATTGTATGTTTCTGATTGCGAATTATCCGAGGAATTTGATAATCCTAGTCGGACCAGTACACCCATGAGCAGTGCTGCCGACTCTCTATCTTCCGGCGAAGATAAATTGGAAGATGATCAGAGTTGTGACAGTGATGATGACAAGGGTAAGTCCGAAGGAGAAGGTGATGATAAGAAACCTTCCTACAGCTACAATGCATTGATCATGATGGCCATACAGGACAGCCCCGAACAGCGTTTGACTTTGAATGGCATTTACCAGTATTTGATCAATCGTTTTCCCTACTTCAAGATGAACAAACGTGGCTGGCAAAATTCTATCCGCCATAATTTGAGTCTAAATAAATGTTTTACCAAAATACCACGCAGCTATGATGATCCTGGCAAAGGTAACTATTGGATCCTGGACCCCAGTGCAGAAGAAGTGTTTATTGGTGAGACCACCGGCAAGTTGCGCCGAAAAAATCCTGGTGCTAATCGTGCTCGTTTAGCTGCCTACAGACAGGCCATATTCTCACCTATGATGGGACGTTATGGTCCAGCTGCTTCTCCCTACGCCCCAGCCATGCCTTTTAATTCCAGCTATGCCAATGCTGCCACCGCTGCTGCAATTTATCAACGCATGAATGCAGCTTATAATCCAGCTGCCTACTCCACTGCTGCTAGTCCTCAAATGTCAGTGTTCCATCAAATGAATATGTCCGCCGCCAATCCCATGTATTCCTCTGGTTTACCAGTGACTGCTGAACTTTTCCACCGCATGCAACTCTTAGGAAAATTCCCAGCCAGTTAGATGTGCTAACCCAAAGCCACGCTTAGCGTTTTTTTATATCAACTCGTTAACGTCAACGCGCTACGAGTATGGAAAGGACCTTGACGTCCAAGGAACGGGGCAGCAAACGCAGGACACTTCCAAGGAAGGAACTGAATCAACCAGTGATTTTTCAAATGTTCAGTTGAGATGAAGCAAATATGTGGGTTATACCACTATTTCAATGCTTGGATAGCATTTCAATATTAAGGCAGGCCTTAAAAATCAACTTTGCGATCATAATAACCTTGTCTTATAAAAATGTTTATTTAAAATTTATTTATTTTTTATTTTATTTAAATAAATATTCAAAATAAGAAACACAATTTAATTTAAAAAGGTGTTTTAATTCTTACTTCAAACCTTAAGAGTCATTTATCAAAATTGTCCGTCGGCTGTTGTAGTATTGGCTTTGTTTCTTTTTAAAATTTGAAAAATCGATTTGTCAATAGCAACCAACAGGCAGTCGAAACTATGCGTTTTTTATTTATATTGTTCTTAAGCTAATAATGCCTGAAAATGTCTTAATTATGGTCCACACGTTTGTCGGCAAGATCATTTGAACCCCCAGTAACAAATACTTTTCAATACTTCTACAAAACAGGAAAAAAACATATGTTGTGACAAATGTATTCCAAAGATACAAAAACAAAATAAGCAAATAAAGAAAACAAATCTGAAAGGTTCACTCTCACAGCAGTTGAACATTTTTTTCATCTTACTTTCCGCCTTTTAATTTTTTCCCTCTGCTTTCTTTTTGGGTGTATTTGAAATAAAGATCATTATAATGCATGCAACTCAACTTGATTTGAAATCTTTCTTTGCTTACGAAAACATGTTTCTTCTTTAGCACCACAGGATCTCTGAAATCAAACAGTTCCAGTACAGGTATTTTGAGTACGATCCACAATAGTTAGAGCTGCAAGCAAACAAAACTACATGTTTAGATTTTTCTCTCTAATAAAGACATTTATTTAATTTTTCGATAAAATAAAAACGAATTTCTTTTTTATCGTCTTGTTCTGACCAACTTTTTATAAAGAAAATTTTTAAATAAAAAAGAGCAGCACATCATCAGGAGGTAAATACAATATTTTATCTAAAAGATAGCTGCATTTCTAACTCATCTTATTGTTTGTATGCCTTTTTGTATTTCCATTTGTAATGATGTTTGTTTCTATTAGAAAATTGAAAAAGAAAAGTGTGTTGGGAAGTTGGGTTTAGGCGGCATTTTTCTCTTTCATCTAACTTTTCTTAAGGATCATAATAAATAATTATTACTTTCAACATAAATAAAATAATAATTTAAGCGGCAAATGAAGAAAGTTGTAATATTAATTCGTTTATTGGCCTTTTATTATATCGTTTATTACACTATATATCGGCAATTTCCATTGCTGTGTCTGCTTCCCACAGTTTGTGGACTAAACTTTAATCGTAAAGAGCATTAGAATAAAAATCATAGTAATTTTTTGTACCGCAACTTACTTCATCAGCATTCGTTATGTCTTCTATTTGGTTTTCATATTGGTCCACTGTTTGCTAATGAGGAAATAAAATTTTTCCGTTTGCAAAAACTAGAAAAATTTTTAATATTTTGGAAAAAGTTTATTTAAAAATCCCAACGTAGTTAAAAGTTATACGCAGCTTAATTTAAAATTTTGAAAGAGTCGATTTTTTCCTGTTATTTGCAGAAAAAAAGTACGTCAACTATTTCGTAATTATAAAAATAGTCGAGTCCAATCAAGTATTTTACTTGGAAGTTCTCAGAAACAGCTCCGATTTTGATGATTTTTATTTAAACTTTATTTTTTTACATTATTTAAAATCAGAAACGTTTTAAAGCGGGAAAATAGTTTTTAATTTTTTTTAATATGTTGGATATTTACTCACAGTAGAAATTTCAGAAAAAATTTTTTTGCTATTTTTTTTATAATATAAATATTTTCTTCCTGAAATTTGACTTTTTTTTTTACTAATTTTGTCCTAGCAGCTACATTTATAGCCAGGATCAGCGATGTCATTTATGAAGTTTTTTACGATATGACATACTGTGTTGTCATATCGTAAGTTTTGTACGATGTCGGAGATATTTCTGAGAATGTCGAAATTTTTCACGTCTTGCGTCTTCTTTGACTCGACTAAAATTTTTTACAATGGTGACTTGCTACCATTATTGCTATTGCAATTAGAGACAACTCGTCTTAAAACTGATATTTACAATAAAAATTTTGAAAAAAATTACATTTCAAAAAGGTATAAATATGGGGTAAGTATTATTGGAAAAAACTTTATAATTACGAAATAATTGTCGAACTTTTTTCTGCAAAAAGGGTAAAAATTGACTTTTTTCAAAATTTTAAATGGAACTGCGTATAACTTTTGACTGAGTTGTGCTTTTTAAACAAAATTTTTCCAGAATATTAAAACTTTTGTTATAAATCTAAGAATGAGTAGTTTTTGCAATTCTAAGACTGGGCATCACTACAATGTATTTTGATGCTTTGTAACTCAACCTATTTTATTCATAATTCCATTTCCAATAATAAATGCAACGAACAATAAATATTCAAGTCTTAAATATAAAATTGTTGATTACTAAGTCCATCCGTGCGGATGTGTCTGTGGTTGCCTTTTCATTTTAACAATTTCGTGAAATACTTCTAATCTACAAGTTTCACGATATTATACTAAAGATTAAATTGCAATACTGTCCGGTACTTTATCTTAATAGTGTAGCAAGTAATCTTAGCTTCCATTTAAAGCAATATAATTTTACAAGATTTAAATTTAAGGACACTAACTACAACAGGATCAATTTTCACACTGTAAAGAATGTAAAAAAAAAATAAATTAAAAAAATATTTAAATTAAAACTTAACAACAAAATTATCTAAACTCTGAAAGAGAACAGGGTAAAATGTTAAACAAATGAAAAGTTGAGTGAGAAAATATAGCATCTGTATACAAAACACATACATGTTCAACTGCAAATATAGTTTGGAATTAATTTAAGAAAAAATAAATGGAATGTTTTGAATAAAAGACTTTTAAGGCTTAGTTGGGCGATGCTCTTTCGACATTATAATCTGTGCACTTAACCCTGGTAATAAGATAAGTAACTTACTCCTATGACTATGATTACTACTGTTACTGCTTAAATCATTTGCTGCTTACATTGTTAACGAACAAACTCACTTTGTCGCTCTATGCTCAACTTCATGTACTTTAAAGGATATTTAACAAACTATTTGTTTTTATTTCCCTTGGCAGTGGTGGTGATGATGAAGTAATTGTATTGCTTGTTATTTTAACAAATTGTACAAATTCCTTTAAGCCCATAAGTTGAATTTCAATACAAATCAGATCAGATCTTAAACCACATTCATACAGACAGACACACTAAACGTTGCAAAAATTTCTATGTTCAACAATATACTAGTGGCTGTTGCCAGTGGTAGCTATAGTAATTTTAGAGGTAGGGGTATTTATGCTGGTAAGGGTTTGTATGTAGGTTAAAGTAGGTTAGTAGACTAGAGCGGATAATCCTGAAATCTGGTGCAAAAGACAAAGGCCTGAAACCAGATCACTTAATAGAAAAATTCTCTCATACAATTTACTCATACGCATTTTTATCAATTCATAAATGTTTTTTTTTTCTTTCTTTCTTTTTAAACATTGGAAAAATTGCAAAACGAACGCACGCCAAAAGAATATAAATTTATCTCTACCAATTGTTGTGCTGAGTTATCTTAATGCCCAAAAGAATGGCAAAGGATCTTAATTTAACAAAGAGGATTGATTAGACAATGAGCTGGGAAGAAATATAAGAAGAGAATCTAGAATATTTTTTTGCCACAATCCGCAATTGTATTAAGAAGCTTGTGTTAACCAGATTTCATTGCTCTCAGTCTATATGTACGGCTTATTTCTCTTCTAATTCGTTTAATAAAACAAACAATATGTACTTTCAAGACAACTGGATAAGATGAAAACCAAAAAAAAATAGTTGAGATGGTTAAAAATATTACAGACAATGGCAGTCTTATGAACAAGATAGAGTACAGAGCAGTAGTGTAAGTGGATTGTTTTAATTTAAATCCTAATTCAGTTGTAATCCAAGCTTCTTTAATTGCCAAAATGTGTTAAGTCCATAATGCATTCATGTGTAAATTAAATAAAATATAACAAAGAAAAATAATTTTAGAAATTCCCAAAATCTAGTTTACAAAAAAAAAACACATTGTTGTGATTGATGATTTATCTTGTTTGAAATACTTATTTATTTCTACATCTACTTGCACTTGTATTTGTAAACTGTTGCCATATAAAGCGTAAAGTATTGCAAAAATATTTGTACTATAAACCTTTTGGTAAGAGCGGCTTATATAAGAATTTCAATAAATATTATACATATATACTTGCATGCTTGATAACGATTTATAAATGTGCTATAGATTAAGGGATTATAAAACAAGACTCAAAATAAAATATTGGTAATCTAATCAATATCATAGGTTAGAATTGCGCCAATCCATAAAATACAGTAAACACGCTAAATTAAGAATTTTGAAAAAATAACTTCAAAGCGGCTGGACTAATTTTCATTCAACCATATGTTAGAAGTTTTTGGATCAAGTCACCACCTTTCAAACAAAATTTACTAAATTTTAAATCGATCAACAGGATACATTTAGAAAGATGTGATATCTTCTAAGCGGCTAGACCGATTTTCTTCAAACATAGCTAAGAACACTCTTGATCAAGTCACCTTTGAAGCAGAAAAAATTAAGTCAAACCGTTTGGGCTGTACTATGACTTCTACAGACGCACAAATACACAGACACATACTACAAACTTATAAGACACCTCTTTTGGGTCGGGGGCCAAAAATCAACCAATGGATTTGTAGTTTAGTTGATAGTGTAAAACAACTAACCGGAAGGTCGCAGGTTCGATGCCTACCAAGGTTTAAGCAAAATGTGTGTTTGTTAAAAAGATGTTTTTTTGTTTGTAATTTTTTGGTCTTGAATTTAGGTTATCATGTTTATAAACTGGACGCCTTTACCATCTCAGCTAAGTATAGCAAAAAGTATACATACACTCTAAAACACTTTTGTTGAAAATTAGGTCGATAATAGTCGGCAACACTTTACAGATTATTATCGACCTAAAATTACACACGCATCATTTTTGAACAAAATGTTCTTACTAAAAAAGCGATTGGCTGCATGCAGGTTTGAACCGCGACATCCTGACTGATAGTCTGACGTATCTACCATTCAGCCACAGCCGTATTATACTTTATGTTACATTTTTTCCACTTGGACTAAATATGTTTAACTTGAAAGGTTTTTTCTTTATTAAAATAACTACAAAATCTATGTAATTTTAGACAAGGAGAAATTTTCAACACAAATTTAGACAATATATGATCGTAAATTTGAAGTATTATTTTAGAGTGTAGACATGTGGTGACGTGCTTGACTTAAATACAATAATTTTTGTAAAATAACTATTTTCGTTGTTATTATTTTAAATTGGTAATTTTGACCATAAAAATTGGTTATTTTAACCACAAAAATTGTTGAAAATTAAATTAGAAATTTTAGCCATCAAAAATAATTTTAAGTTTCAAACGTTGTTTTTGCCAAATTTATATTTTACAATTCAGTAAAATGTAATATTTCGGTTTTTAACTTAGGTTCTCATGTTTATGAGCCGGAAGTCATTACCATATCAGCTAAGTCATCTTGTTGAGTAACGGTACACAAAGTAACCATAGACATGAAATGACTTACAATTTAAAAAGTTATTTTAACCAATGAAATAACAATTAACAGTTGTTTAACTATTTAAATTTGTTAGATTTACCAATGTGCAACTTGAAAGATCGAGATGGGGGATTTGTAAATAAATGCTGTTAGACAATTAAATAATTTTTTATTTGGAAAGGACTTTTTTAAATAATGTAATAATTGAAAAATTCTTGACTTTGTATAAAGGTCGAACTTAACACGATGATATTTTCGATATATGTATGTATATTAGAGTGGTCCTTAAAAATTTAATTTTCTCGGATTCCCCAAGAAATCCTTCCTTTTGATGAAAAATAATATAATTTGATTTTTTCTTGCTTTTAACAAAAATAGCACGTGACGCAAACCGATCGATCTAAGGTAATTTTTGATAAAATCGCATTTTTCGCTTTTCACATGTGTACTAGTTCATATATACTTAAGTACAATATCAAACCAAAAAAGTTTGTCTTAAGTAGAACAAAAATCAACAAAATGGGAATGAAGAAAAATTAACCAATGGCAACACTGGGAAATGCAATTAATATAAACTTGAAAGTGAATTAATTCTCGTATTGAATTTTCACGAGAAAGTTGTATATATAAGAATTGAAATCACATTCAACAGAGCCACCTGGCAAGTGGTGATAAGCAAAATACACGTGGCTTTCGAAAGTGGCGCACTACTCTGTTCTGCTCTGTACGTTGGAAAATTAAGTTGATGTTAATTTTTCCCTTGTTCCTTGGAATATTAATCATCCCCAACTCTTTCTGAATTAAAACGTTACGAACCTTAGGCTAATAATCAATTTGGATTGACAAGCAAATACGTTCGAGGTAATCATATTAAAAGTGAAAAAAAGCATTTTTGTAGTAAATTAAATTCTCTATAAAAAAGTTCTTATATGATTTTTTTCCTAAAGCTATTTCATATTTATGAAGATATTTTCAATAATAAACTATATAGTGAACAATTTAGGCTGAGACCACACGGGCGTTTTTAAAACGCTGCGTTTCTGCTTTTTATATTAAATTTGAAATTTTAAAAAATTGAGAGCTATCAAATTTAATATATAAAAAGCAGAAACGCCGCGTTTTAAAAACGCCCGTGTGGCCTCAGCTGTAAGGCATATAAAAGTTATTTTTCCTCATAAAAAAATAAAATATTTATATACATTGTGAATATATTTACATATATATATTTTTTTAACTGGGAATGTGTTAAAAAATTCTAGAAAAATTGCTATATGATAGATTATTTTTCTCACGCTTAAGAAATTATGTATATCTTTCAATTTGCAATGCTGGTAGACTAGTATATTACCAACTAATCTACCGGGATGATGTTTTATGATTTATACCATTTACCATTTCTAGAATCTTAATTATTGTTTTAATAAATGAAGAAGATCTGGTTGATTTAGTGAAATCCAGTATCCACAAAGATTCTTAACTAAGAACGATAGTAGTAGGAAGTATCACGATTTTTTGGACATGTCCTCGGAGAGAAAGTCATTGCGCCCGTCCTAAAATCGTCAAAGCATGGAAATTTCGGCAACAAGGCCGCATTTGGACAGATTTTTAATTGCATATTATGAACTTTTGCTAAAAAAAACTTATACATGTATTGCATTTTTCAATATGTATAATTTACGATTTAAATACATGAACTTAGTACTTTCGTTTCCTTTACTTATCACAACTTCCTGTAGTGATAAAGTGTCAAATGTGTTAATTAAACTCAATTTGTTTTGGTCTTATTAAGAATTTAATACTCTAATAGAAATAATAAAAGAGGCACAATGTACATACATCAATATTACTAATTTAAATTTAAAATTGTATTTCTTAAGTGTTGCAAAACCGGAAATAAAAGGTCACAATAACAATTAAACAAACATTGAGAAAAAACTCTTGTTGATTATACAATCCTTTTCTCTAAGAAAGAAATTAATTAAAATTAAAAAAGAGCACAACCACACAAACAAAAGCCCAAGATCAACTTTAATTAAACCAAATCAAATGATTGATCATTTATGCAATTGTACAAGAAATTGTATTCATACTCATTCATTCATTCATTCGTTCATGTTACAAAATTGTTCTAAGAATCTAAATGAAATTAAACTTTAACCTAAGACAATGACCACAATCCATAAAAGACTACACATTAGATGAATACAAAATTAATAATAAAATTTAAAAAACACTTTAGTTAAACTATTTACGATCTCATACATTCATTCGCTCATTCATTTAGTCAGTCATTGATTCATTTTCTGTGACAACAACAACCAAACAACATTCAGTCAACATCACAAACTAAAGTGCCATGATCCTTAATTAGTGTTTGTTCATTATCTTGGCCCATGTTGACCCGATTTTCAATTAACTCAATTGAACGTTGAGGGCAACAAATACTCGTAACCAGTCAGCATCATCATCAGCATCATCTTCATCGTTAAAGACGATGACTGATTCTGTATTATACAAAAACAATAAATATAAAGTATGTACTTTTCTTGTACGACATCACAAGTGATGTTTGTTTGTATGATTCAAAAAAAGTTGAATCAACACTGAATTAAATATTAAACGGAAATTATAAATGTATAAATTGTTATACGAATGCAGTATGAAATAGTCAGACAGTCTGCCCAGTCAGCCTATTCAGCAAGTCAATGACGGACAATGGAATACAAACTATAAGTTAATGGATAAAGCCCGCGTTACATGTTAATGATCAGCGAGGGTTTTAAAAATAAAGCAAGAAAGCTGTTCACACCGGTTAATAGAAATTCATATAAATAGTAGATACAATTTTGAATTAGAAGTCATTAAGAAGACGAGTATACGAGTTTTTTTTAGAGAAGTGTTTAACTGAAACTGAAAATTCGACTGAATTTCTAGGGAATTCCCGGGAATGTGATTTTCTAATTCCCGTTTTCCCGTGAAATTTTACGTAAGATATATTTTTAATACAACCTAGCACCATAAAATCCGATTTTAAGGGCCACTATAGCACTATATGCTTGATTCTCATTTCAAATGATTTTTTCGTGTCCGTTGAAAGTATAATAAAATATTCCATAAAATAAACGCATAAATTTGAAAATTTTAACTGCTTTAATAGATTATAAATAAATGTATATAATTGTTTTGTGTAAGACTGTCATTATGTATTAGCAATAACGAACAAAAATACTGGTTATACTCTCTTCATACAAAATGGCGTGTCCGTAATGGATGCTGTTGATTTTCGACAATAAGATACTATGATTATTTCCAAAAACGAGACTAAATTTATAATGGTTTTAGAATATTTGCATTTTCTTTTCTTATATCACATATCAAATTTTATAAATACTACAAATTATAATTTTTTTAAATTGCTGTTGTCAGGAATCTCAATGCGTTACGCTTTTTTAGTACGCATCATTACTCAGTTTGATTATTAAAATTGCATTAACAACGCAGGTTTGTACTTCTAAATATTTAAAAGTTTTGTGAACTTTGTTAAGTAGTATTATATTGTAAAACGTTTCATCAATCAATCATCGTTTGTATAAAAAAAATGTATTGATTGTGGTATTGTATTGACTTTTATAATATAGTTGACATTTTTAGTGAATATATAAGGAGTTTATGTTAAAATACATTGACGATTACACATCTGATTTATTTTAAATTCAAAATATAGTGTGTGTTCTAAAAAAATATTGAATTCGTATAAAAATGTATTGAGCATTACGTAAAAAAAAGTTTTAAATATAATTTATCCATAAATTTGAAGACATTAAAAAAGGTTGTTATATTATCGAAGAATGTTTGTCGATTTTATTAAAATTAGTCTTATTAGAAAGAAGAGCTAGCCTACTTTTCACTCATGTATACATTTTTGGAAAGAATTATTTTAAAAGGTAAACATATTTTATTTTTCCATGTGAACCTAGTCAAATTTGAAAAAGTGCTCATAACTTTTCATTTTATCCTGCGATTAGTATAATTGTTTGTTTCTATATAGTAGATCTATAGTACTTTCAAACGCTCTACTCATTTTTTGTGATGTATTTTTTTAGCAAAAATCTTTCCCAGAACAACAGCGAAAGCAAATGTAACACTCAATACAGAAAAATTTAAAAAAATTTAAAAATATAATATTTTATTTCAAGATCTATTGAATTAGTCGAAAAGTATAATATGAATCCTACTTTCTCATATTTCATATTTCGTATTTCGTAAGCAAACAAAAAAACAAGCACTAATCGTACATTTAGAATAAGAATCACTCATATCTGAAAACTGTAAAGTGGTGTGTCTCTACATGTAATCCTTTTGAAAATGTTTATGGTGGCGTAAACAGCAACCGATGTAGAACAAAAAGCACCAACTTTGGGAATTGTTGTCTGTTTGGCCTCACACGCATCACGTAAAAATCAGGGAAGTTTAAACAATGGCGCATGCTCATAGTCAAAACAAAGTATACTTTAGGAGTTTAAAACCAGTGTTTTGTATGGCAATACTGGTTTTAAATTCGTAAAGTATACTTTGTTAAGGACTATGATTATGCGCCAATATATCTAGAACTTTGTGAATTAGTACGAAATTTACCCTTAAGCAGATTTTAAGTTTTGACTGATTCTGGCGTTGAGTTTGAAGCTTTGGAGGCTTATAATAGAATTCCGTGAAAAATATTTTTTTTATGATATTTCAGCCCGCTCCACGGCCGTCGAGGGAGAGTTTTTCGTTCTATTTAAGAAAGGGACAAAAAGATTAGAGGGTTAAACTGTTCTACAAAAATGTTCCTCGTGATGTTTTACATAAAACTGCTGCACACATCTTAGACTTTAACTATTAACTATAATAATGTGTGAAAAGGGGGAACTTTAATTTTCCCTAAAGTCAATCCCAAACGTAAACTTTAAAAATGCCTATATGAGTATATATAAATTTTTCAAGTCGCCTCTAATCAGTCATTAGAACCTTGTTTATTTTGTGTTGTACAGTGTTATTGATCAAGTAAATATTTGATTATTCTCTGAAGAATGGAAAAAGTAAGTAAAAGTATATTTTCCCAAAATCTCGCCTACATAAGAACAATCATTTCATGATAGATATTTAACCGCCAGTGTAAACACGTTATTTATAAAAATATGAAATCATATGAATTCTATCGACCGTCTGCGGTTGCAGTGGAATAAATGTGCGTCAACATTTACGCTGGCGGTTTCATAATTGTGGTGGAATAATTTTGCCACACGACAAAATGTTTGTTGTTAAAATGTTGTTGGTTGTTGATGGATGAAAATTAAATTGAAAAAAATAAACATTAAATTAATTTTATATGTATTGTAGCTTCAACAACAACAAAACAGTAGCAACACTATTTTAATGATGTTTTAATGCAATTACTGACCGTCGGCCAGCATACGAAAGCACACTCCACTCCACGCACTCAACAAACATTTCATAGATGAGTGAAATTGCTTTAATGAATTTGATTCTGCACATCTAATGGCTTAGACGAAGAAGAAGCGTAGGCACTAATCATCGGTCTTGTTTCAGATAAATCTGAAATCAAACAAAAGCAGCCAGAGTGTAAAAATTAGATGTAGTCGACAATGGTTCAATAAATAGTTCTTTTTTAATTTGCTTACGCAAGACCCGCAGTTTTGTGTTAATTTATTTACTTAATTCATATCACTTAGTTGGTCGAATCAAACAGATGAAACTTTTTAATAAAAACAAATTTTAACTTGAATATTCAGTCAAAATAAATTTAGACTTCGCAAAATAAATCTAATACCCACTCACTGCTCACTGACTAAAAGCCAAATTTATTTAATTAATTTTTATGACATTAATTATTATTTTTAAGTTAATGTATTGCTATAATGGATTAAAAAATTTATGATATTTATACATTTATTGAATGTATTATTTGTGCATAACACAGTTTCAAATTTGTGTACCAGGAGCCCGTTTCACAAAAAGTACAAGTTAAAAATCTACAAGTAAAAAACACACAAAACAATAATAAAATTTGTAAAAGTGTTGTTGTCTTGTGTGTATGTATTTTACTTGTAGATCTGTAACTTGTAGTTTAGAGAAACGGACCCCAGATCTTATCAAAATATTTATGTCTTGAAAATAAACAAAAAAAATGTATTTTAATTCTTTATCTTACAGAGAATGTCGCATATATACTAAAAACTATGCTGGTATTTATTTGTTATGCTTCTAAATGTATCTACCCCTTATTAATGTCAATTGAAATGGTTGATAAACAACATTAAAATTTGTGGGTTTTTCAACTAAAACAAATCTGCAGAAAGTCTATTTGTACAATCCAACTTTAATCCTTACATCTTTACTGCAGTAATCGTCAATACCGTTAAAGCAACTCCAAATCCATTACAAATACCCATTTCCACAAGTATAATAAACTATTTCATGTTTATTGAATTGAGATTCCAAATAAATATTTAACCCTTTTAAATACAGATTAAGGAAACAACAGCTCATACCACTTTTTTCGAAAGCCAAAATGAAATGAGCACATCCGGATAAATTATATTTGAAATGAAAGCAAGCGAAAATCTCAATGAGAGTTTAAGCACAGGATTATCAAATAGCATGTAGGGATTAACAAATGACACGCTAAACAACACGTCAATTCCAATTTACCTGAGTTTATATGGTAGCAAAAGAAGAGAGAAAGAGTTTAATTTTAGTCAATGGTATGTAAATAGCACGGCTACTGAAGGACCCAAACAAATGTTTGTTTTTGCATTAGTAACCATAACTAAAAACTCAAAGAATGAATAGAAAAGGATGTTCATACAATATATTAATGAATAAATCAGAGGTTCCAAATCTGTGCTGCTAATACATCTAATTAATTTATTTATTTTTTTGTGTAGAATGCAACACAACAAATTGCATTTCACTAAACATATATATTTATTTTAGGTTAATTTAACAAGCATTGCACATAGGGGCAAAAGTATATCAAACCGCGCGATAAATCAACCGCCATCTTTTGATAAGAAATATTGATACCAATGGAAAGGTAATTTTCTATAAATATCAAATTCATAGATAAAGAAGATAAAAAACACAAAAATAAAAAATTATATATAAAAAATATTTTTTGATATTTTAGTATTTTTGTTACTCCCCTGTGGGAAACTTTTGTACCAATTGTCTTCAACGTAATTGTCCTTTCACTGGTGGAAATGGGAGTGAAAATGGCGATATAATGCGCAGGTGAAAAGGAAAAATGTGCTTAATATCGGGGGCGTGGCATAAACTGAATATATTAAAAGCTAGACATACAAAGTTAAAGAAGGGCTATCTTGCCACGTGCAAAAAATTGGACATTGGAGATGAAATAAGTGGCGTCCAGAATTCGATATCGGATTAAAAAGCCACAGCAACAAAAAAATAAGCCACATTGAAGCCATAAACAACGATATGCAATATGATGATATCGGATTTCAAATGGCGGCGCTATATAAAAAATAAAAAGTGCAGTACTTTAAGGCGTGACAAAATACATTCTTCCCTTTTTAGAAACGTCATTGATATATCTTTGATTCTAGGAGGTGATTGCTGCAACTTTTTTTCGAAACACCCACCCTATAATACTACCATTTTTAATATCTCGAACATAGTTTCAGTCCCGATAAATAATTTATTGTTTACAATTGAACATAAAGTCTTTACCCCATATCATAGATAGGGATGGTGCACAAATTTTACAGTTTCCGCTAATACTTAGTGATAGTGCAAAATTATGTACTAATTTTTTTCATGCTTAGCTATGAATTGGAAATTAGCACGTTCACTAAACATTAGTGATAGTAATATCAAAAAAATTTACACTAACATAAACTGCCTGTTTATAGATGTCGAACGAATTCTTTCTTACAGTTACATTTAAAACAAGTACTAAAATATTATTTTACTTTTAAATGTAATCGTAAGATAGAAAAATTGCTTCGAAATCGATAAACAGGAAATATATTACACTATGCAACAAAATCAAATGTTTTTTTTTCAAAATAACAAGGCTTAACGACTAATTCTGGTAGAGGGCATCCAAAAATATATACCAATATATGCGTTTTGAAAGTTTAATGAGAGTTAAATCCCCCTCCCACATCTTTGTTCATATGTAGTTATACTGACTTGGGATAGAAAATTTTGTAAGCTTTACGTTTAAGGTATAAGATGTGCTCACCACTTTTATGTAAAACGTCATGGGAAGCATTTTTATAAAATACATTAACTGTCTAACTCTTCGTTGTATGAGTCTTTTTGTCCCCTTCTTAAAAAAGGACAAAAACTCACCAGAGTTTTACATAAAACTACTAATAATAACCTATACATTATACGTAGGGCTTACAAAATTTCTTATGTCGAGTAACAATTGTGAATACGTACGAAATTCACCCTTAAACATACTGTAAGTTTTGAATTATTTCTGGTTCTCAAATTGGATCTGGAATTTAGACGTCTTTGTAGGCTTATAATAGAATTTTAGGGCAAATATTTTTTTGAAACATTTAAGCCTGATTTATCACAGCTGAAGACGAAGAGTTAAATGGTTAAAATAACTCACAAAAATGTTTATCGTGGTGTTTTACATAAAACTGCTGAACACATCTTATACCTTAAATGCATATACCGAGTAACAATTGTGAAAAATTACGAAATTAACCCTTAATTAAATACATATGAATGATATCTTAGACTCAAATTGATTTTGGAGCTTGGGTGTCTTTGAAGACTTATAGTAAAATTTTATGTCAAATATTTTTGGGCTCAGTACTTTTATATAAAACACCACGGGAAAATTTTTTGTGGAATACTTTAACCCTCTGACTCTTCGTTGTATGAGTCTTTTTTGTCCCTTTTTAAAAAAGGACAAAAACCTCACCTTCAACAGGTCTACAAAAATGGTTTCACTAGAGTTTTATTCTTCTATTTTTCAAGAAAGGCAGGAACGACCAATACAACGAATAGTTAGAGAATAAAACTGTTCCACAAAAACGTTTTTCGTGGTGTTTTTCATAAAAGTATTTTCCCTGAAACGTAAGGACTACAAGATTTTCTCTACCAATTCACTATAACAATGTGAAAACGTAGATAAAATGAGTCCTAGATGTACACTTTCACAACGCCGGTACACGTATATTTTGTTTGGCGTTTGTCATGTACGCGTACGACTAAGCGTTTGACTGAGTGCGTCGTGCGCTACATGGTCCATACAAGTCCCAATTGCAGTGAAAAAGTGATTGCGGTTTATATTTTTGTGGGCGACGCGACGATGGAAGCACCGTAACTGGTGAGCGTTACAGGCAGATGTTAAATAAGTTTTCTTCTGCTCACAGCTCAGACAACGATAAAGATTTTGAGACACATATTTCCGGGCTAGGTGATATCTTGAAACTGGCTTCCAACTGAAAACTTTCACTATAATAATAAGGTCCATAACTTCAGTAATTTTGAACCTCTGACTAAAAATAAGCAGCTAAGCAATTAATATCTGTTAAGATATTTTCGTGAGTATCTTTAGATACCAGACGTTAGAATTAAATAAATATTTGCCCATATTTGTTTTTTTTTTTTATTTGCACATTCCGATAAGTGCATGTGCATGTGTGTGGATCTAGAAACCATACAGTAGCCAATTTAAAAACAAATTGGCTTTACCTTCTGCTGTCTTCAACTTAATTTGTAAGAAAATCAAACTTTTGTCTTAAAGATCAACAAACACAGGAAGCAACATACACTACAACACTACAAAAATTAATAACCCATAGACAAATACACTAATGTACAAATATGTATGCATGTATGATAATGTTCATATCCAAGTCCTTTTCTGAAAGGATTATGTGCAGTTTGATATGTGTGTTTATTTAAATCTCTTTCATAAAGACATCCTCCATAATGAATATGATGATGATGATGATGGTAAGATGTTTATAAGTCTTTGCACCGACAATGACAACGAGTAGAACATCCTCGTTTACATGGCGGCGTTTAATATCCGTACAAATATTTAAAAAATACTGTGTAAGATTAAAACCCAAAAATGTCTTTGTCAACATTTAAGATATAAGTATTTTAGAAAAAAAAATCGAATATATGACAAATAATCCTTTTTTCTAACATAAAACGAAAAGATTTTTGTATGAGGGATTACAAAAGTGGTCAGATTGCGACAGTGATAAAAATACAAACTACTGAGATACATTTATATGGATTTCAGCCCATGATGTAGTAAAAAAATTAACAAATAATAATTTTTACTTTTACACTAAAATATAACAACTTACAGCTGTTTTCAATCAGTTCGTAGCATAAGCGCGTTAATTGGCCAAATTTCTATGAAAACACGACAATTTAACAGTGGCGGCGGCGGCATGTGTTTGACATTCGGTAGTTTGGTTGGTCTACTTGTTGGCTTGGCGAAAGGAAAAAATAATACAAATACAAACATACAAGTAGTCGTTGTTAGGATAACATATAAAAGGGTGGCGGGATTGCAGTTAACATTTTTGTTGCCTTTGGCTACCGTTAAAAGGACACTTAACAATTTGTTTGTTTTCTGGCCATTAACACTTTGAAAAGCACACAATGAACTCAAGCACATGCACGTTCGCTTGTCCCCGTTCAGAGGCATTCGTTGTTTGCACACAATTCGATACAATGTTTTTGGAAACATAAAACAATATAATTACGGGTAGTGTGTGTTTGGCTGTGTGTGTGTGTGTGATGTTAGATGTGTGGGTGATGATGACGGTGCAAGTTTTCCATGGCTTAGCAAATATTTTGCTTAAACGGCATTTTTTAAATAAATTTACTTTAAAACAACAATAATGAGATGTTCTTTTTTTTAATTTACAATTTAATTTTTAGTAGGCATGATCCACCGTAGGTCATTTCAACAGACATTCGTTCACTTTTTGTCGTGTGCATTTTGTATAGTGCATTTACTTCTCAGCGAAATACAGTAGATTTCTATTGAAATCTCTATCAAAATCTATACCGTTTACACCAAGCTTATTCGGCTTTTATCAATATTTCGTATCCAAAACAGAAACCATTGACAGCAATTTTTTCTAAACTATAACCAAACAACTGCAACATATCTTATTCACACACCTTTTAAAGAAGAAATCTTGTACAGCGTAGTATTTTTAGTACATTTGGGAAAAACCATAGTTGCATCACTAAGTATGTATGTACTACTAGATTTGGGTAGATTTTGTTAAAATCTAGTGACGAAGTAGATTTTGTTTTGTATTGGAAATCTACTCGAAATCTACTAGATTTTGCTCGAAACATCGTACGTACTAAATTTCGCGAGCGGGGATTCCCTGGAAAAGAATAGCTAATATTCCTGGGAAAAATTTTCAAAATTTCCCGGGAAAGCGGGATATTAAAAGTACACATTTGGGTATGGTCTGTATTTCATGTGGAATTAAAATGTGTAGAATTATCAAAGCATTGTTGTTATAAGTATTAATTTACAACAACAATGCTATGATAATTCCGCACATTTTCATTCCACATAAAATGCAGATCATACCCGATTATTTCATAAATATATGGATTTTATTTGACATATTTATAGTATGTCGTAAGTGACAGCGAAATTTATTTTGATTCATATAAGAAAATTGTATTACAATCCTGTTTTTCTTTAATATCAATAAAATTTTCAATGTTTATTTAAAATATTACAAGCGTTTATTTGACTTATGGTACGACTAAATTTACACCATGAAAGTGTTTAAGTTCACATTTAAAGTTGCAACGTATTTCATCGTCTGTTTAAACACTAAAATTGCCCTTTAATTTTTTTATTGTTGTTTAATCACTATATCAGAACAAGGTGGAATACTTTGTGTTTAAAACCTACCAAACATTGCTAAGTTTCGTTACTTAAAGAATATTTAAATTTGTAACTAATTAGTACCATCCCTGACTTATTTTTTTTTATTGTGAATTACTGAGTTGTTTGACTCGTCACTTGACGAAATCATAGCTAAACAAAACTTTTTCGAATTTCATATATATATATATATATATATATATATATATATATATATATATATATATATATATATATATATATATATATATATATATATATATATATATATATATATATATATATATATATATATATATATATATATATATATATATATATATATATATATATATATATATATATATATATATATATATATATATATATATATATATATATATATATATATATATATATATATATATATATATATATATATATATATATATATATATATATATATATATATATATATATATATATATATATATATATATATATATATATATATATATATATATATATATATATATATATATTTTCTTATTGAATTTTAATTTTAATTTTAATTAACCGTCAACTCGCTACAAAAGAAGATCTCTTAAGAGCTTTCAATTTATATACATAATTAAATATAATTAATAAAATGTAAAGTTGAAACCGACGTGGTGCTTTTTATTATTTACATAAATCCCTATATCCGCAAGTATATCCCTATTAACCCCTAACTGCTCCCGAATTAGTATTCAATTTCCCTCCCTTCCCCGTGTATGAATTGTATAATCAGAACAATATACTTGTTCAACTTGGTTTGGATCGACCTATTACGTACATCTTTGCCGTAATCCTTTTATATATGTATATTTGTACATGTCACGCAAATCCATGTACATACATGCATACATACACACATAACCTTTATTTTAAAATTTGTATTTTTCTCAAATTATAAGTATTATAACTGCAGTATCATAACTGCCATTTATAACCGCATATCGCGCATAAGCTTTCTTGTACTTTAAATATAAGATTAAATTTTGTTGTACAGGAAATGAAAAATCACAAATAAATTAAATTAAAATTAAATTAATATATGATTGCAGTGCTCTAAACGTTTCGTAAAGTAAATAGTCTGATCTTAAACGAACTTTAAGTGATTTTCCACTCAATTAATGAAAACATTTTAGAAAGTTTAGTGTAAATTTAAAGCTCATAGAGGCTGTAAGCACTTTAAGTTGGCACGACTCCAAGCTATTATGAATTGAGGCTGTTATTGAAACCCTGAAGAAGATGTTTTAAGAGAAACAAAATGAAAACTCAATAAGAACTGTCCTGCTAATTTGGCAAGAAAGCTAAGAAACATTTGGAGGCCTTAAAATTTAATTTTTAACTAAATAGTTAAGGTAATAGTCGTAAATTGGTGTTTATGCGATATCTTAATGTATAAGAACTATAAACTCTATTTGCCTCAAGTCACCTAAAAATTCATAAAGATTTGTTTTAGACAATAACAAAATGATGAAAAATTCGTAAATTTTCATTTAAATAATCTACTTCATTTAAAAAATAAAATTTTCCTGCGAATTCCGATGAAAATCTTATTTTTAATTTCCGTTTCCGGCGAAGTGTGAAAGTCCGGGAAATCCCATACCCTACTCAGATGTAAACGTACTATTACGTGATCAATCAAATAAGCTTGTTTTTTTCAAAGAAAAACTCGAGTTTTTTATTTCTTTATATTTTTCTGTAGAACGTAAATGGCTCTAAATTGATTTAAAAAAAAACGTACTGCATGGTTCTAAAATAAAAGTGGTATTTTCTGCGAAAATGTCCATATCCGACTTCGTTGACTGAGGTTTCGTCAAGCGCCTCATTGTTAGGTGTTGGGTGTTATAAGTAGCTCAATTCAAAATAGCGGCATAATAAAGTCAGGTACCAATAACACTGGTCTGCAAAAAAAAATTTTTCGAGCTTATAAATAATAACACACAAATTTTAATGTGCTAAACTCAAATACTTTTTCACATTTTTTATTTTTAATTGGCATGATTAAATACATCAACGTAAACTTACATCGCCTCGGAATCTAATAGATTTGATTCGAAATCTTTATCAAAATCTATATCGTTTACACAAGGTTTTTGAAAATTTTCAGGATTTCGTATCCAAGACAAAAAATCTTGACTGAAATTTTTCAAATATTTGCAAAAAAAAAAAAAACGTAACCAAATAACAAACAGGGAGTAAATTAATAAAATAACAATTAAAGATATAACAAGGCTTTAACATTAAAAAATAAAGCAAAAAATTTATTTTTACGGAGCTTAAGGTTAATTATTTAACAGTAAAAATACCAGAAACAAGATAAACATCTTTTAATTTTACGGAAGCTGTAATTAGTTCTTGTGACAGTTAAATTGACCCTAACAAAGAAAGAATCATTCATTTTTAAGGCACTAAGTCTGTTGATTTTTTAACATTTAAAGTTTAATGAACTTTTTGTTAAACTTAAATGAAAGATAAGTAGACCGGTTTTTAATTGAGCTTTAATTTGTTTTATATTACAATTTCAGTTAATTTTACATACAGAATATTTTGAGT
This sequence comes from Panzeria rudis, assembly GCA_956483635.1. Lineage (NCBI taxonomy): Eukaryota > Metazoa > Arthropoda > Insecta > Diptera > Tachinidae > Panzeria > Panzeria rudis. The sequence continues at coordinate 153,861,659 of OY101449.1, read as the reverse complement.
GTAATGACGAAGTTGATTTAGTTTTTTATTGGAAATCTAGTAAAAAGCAATTAGATTTTGCTCGAAGTCTCATAACTACTAGTTTTCGAGGCAAGTTAAATGCACTATAAGTCATTTATATATAATTTTTTATATTTCCAACTGCTTCGGAGTTATTTAGAAATTCGAGGCGAAAATTTTGTTTTTTAATACAAAATTAAAAATTTTATTCTTTTTCAAACCTTATAAAAATTAAGAGGGCAACAATTTTATATTTTTATTATATATCAGAACGCTAGATATATTGGGAATAAAGTAAGCAAGAAATCATTAAAATCGATGGACAAATGTCAATTAATTAAGTTATCGAATTAAAGCTTCTACATATTTCTCATAGTTTTTAATAGTAAAACATTTAATTAAATTAATTGTCATATTCTAAGCACGGTATGATATGTTTTACATTACAGTTTTTATCTTCTTATTACAACAGGCATTTTTATTTGCCCTAATCTAAAAAAGCTTTTGGAAAATGGTGAATTTGAGCAAACCCTATATAGCCAAAAGTTGTTCTCCGACGTCGAGGTCATATTAAGTAATCTACCATTTAAGTTAAATTTTGAATTTGGTTCCTTTTGTAGGGCTTTTGAGCCCAGTTTGCCACTGTCTAAGAGGAGTTTTTTGATCCTACTTTAAAAAAGGGACACAAGAGACGCATACAGCTACTACTATCCCGAATGGGATTAATTGGCATCTTTAATTTTAAATTAGGATAAATTTCAGAGAAGTACGCATAGGCACTAGCTAATACACCTACCTCAGTCATCAATTTCAATGTGTTTTTATAAAGTAATCAATATTTTAATGAATATTTAAAATGAAATTTAGTTGTTGGTGGCTAAGCATTGTCTGTATGCATTTCATTGGTGCTTTACCCAAACCGTCAGTAGACTTCAACCACACTTTTGAGCAGTTACTGAAAAAGTAAAATATTTATTTTAGGAAATAGTGCGATTATAAATTAAAAAACCTAAATTTTAGCAATTCCCAAAAGAATCACTAAGATAACTTCAGATTTCAGGCTGTATTTGGTTTCCGAAAGTTTCAAAATTACCTATTTAACTAGGACTACAACCTAAACTGGATTTGTTTTTATGCGTTGTTACACAGTGTATAAGGCACATTACATATTTTGTTTATTTGTAAATACGAGAATATATACAAACATTCATACTCTCTTAAGACATCAGTTAAGTAACGAAAAATAGAACTCAATTGTGGACTTCGTCATACTTAAAAAAAACTTTTAAAAATTCATTATTATTTAGAAGCATGATATTTTGTTGTGATGACAATTTATTCATTTAACAAAAACAATTACAAAACAAGTAATGTACATTTAATAAACTGTTTGGTAATTGTACATATTCTTTGAGCCATTTGTTTATTAAATATTTAAACAATTTATTTAATACACAACAGCAATAATATGCTTTACACTGTTTGAGAAGGACGCCCGACCCCATATTGTATACATACATTTGTACATTTATGTATGTATGTACGTCCATTCCAATGTGGGAATGTATCTACCACTATATGTATTTGTAAATCGCCCCAAATGAAAATATTTTTCAAATATTTACACATCTAAATGTACGAGTATCTGCACAAGATTGCTTGAATGATTGAATTTTATAGGAAAACATTCAATTATTTGATTGGGGAGCAGTTGAAGCAACAGCAAAAATTATGACCACAAGCCCCACCCATCAATTGTAAAGATTGGAAAAAATAAATAAAACAACATGGCGTCTACACTGGCAAACTAAATACATATGAATTATATTTGAAAAAAGCCATAAATACATACAACACAAACCTTTTTTTTATTCAAATTTATTTTATTCTCTGAATGCAATTCAATAGCACACTACATTTTCACACTTTCAACGAAAATGAATAACACCTATAAGATATACCCCAATATCCTTATGTTCATATATACCAATATGTATTTGCAATATTATATTATACAATATTATTACATATGTGATTGTACATATTATTGTCATGTTGACCTATACTAAGCAATAAATGGCACAGTATTTTCAAAGAACATATTGCCCAACTTTCCTGACAGCGAAAAAGTAAATATAACACAGAACAATGTTGCCAACACATTACACAATTTTCTGTATTGTACAATAAAAATCAAAGGTCTTTTGATTTTTGCCAATATATTGTGCCACCTTCGAATATGACATCAACATTGGCGATATTATTATACAATACGAAAAATTGCACAATTATATTGCAAGTGGGTGGGTCGCTTTAGTTAAAATGCTATCAATCCTTTTTGTCTGATTTAGTCTAAGAATGTAGGGTACAAAAGTATTTTCTTCATCTGCATCATTATAAATTTCAATTAAGCGGACAAGTAGTTAAAGAACGAACAATTACGTAACGAGCAAAGAAAACAAAAAAAGTGGTCAACGGAAAGGTTGAATGCAGGTACATACATATGTAAACTTTTTTTTAATTATTAATAGAAATACATATGTCTGTGGTCACAACCCTTAACCACCTAAATCGAGTTAGGACAAAATTTAATTTTTGGTGTGATGAGCTCCATTCGTGTCTAAAGACGACAATTATCTGCAGATAAGTTAAAGAAAGCAAACTGACGACTGATTGGAAGCGAGTTTTCGATACTTAAAAAAGCTCTCACGAAAAATTTTTAAAACGACTTAAGCGGTTAAGGCTTGTGACCACAGATATATATGTATGTACGTCTACACTCAAAGAATTTATTTATTTTAAAGTTTAGAAAATTGTAAATATGTGCAATACACATAGTACGTACTTGGCGTTTGAGCAAAACCAATGCCTTGGAAAGATGGTTCTGCGGGTTATATTTCTCACCTCAGAGTTTCTGTTGCCTCTGTTCTGAGTTGCCGTTTTATGAAATGTCTTACGAAATAAAAGTATAAAACAAAACTAAGTTTTAGCTGATCCCATTCCCCCCTACCCCCTTGTAACCGCGCCTGAATAGATTAATAGCTCAACAAACGTTAATTTTGAGTTAATAATGCAGAATTAATCGTCATATCGTTCTTCATATTGTGTAAAAACTTTATACTATGTTATATCTTGTATATTGAAGTCTTCAGAGAAGAATAAATAATGTTTTTTTTATCATTAAAAAACTTTAAACTCGTTTGTTTCAAAACAAATTTTTTTGAGTTATCACTCTATTGCAGCCAGCGAAGGCTCGATATACTGCCAGTTTTTGTAAAATAAAACGAAAATTTTGTGTGAGAAATTATATTGCCAACAAAAACAAATTATCGTATTTTATTGTTGTTTTCCACATAAATTCTCATACGAAAATTTTGTTTTAATTTACAAAAACTAGCATATAATAATGACCGGTCACCGTAAGTAAGTATGAGGAATGCCCATAGAAATTAAATATTAATCATACGTGCACCGATTATGTGTTAAACGATAAACACGTAATCTCTGAATCTACCCAATTTTAATAATGAAAGCTTTTAATTTTGAAAAAAGTTGTCCTTTTTAAACTGTTGATGTTATCTTAATGGAATCACGCATACACATCTGAGACAGTCATGAAAAAAAAAGATATACATAATTGGACTCAACATTAGTTATCTTATTTTTGGTTTAACCAAATTTTGGGTACATAATTTGTTATTCAGAAAGCATAAAATAGGTTGTAGAACGTAGTTACACAATTTTAAAACATAGTAACTGTTAATTTTTCCGAAATCTACTTTATTACATTTTTACGTCTAAATGGAGTCTTGTGGGTATGATTCGTTCAATATACATTTACCGGCGCGGATCAAGGCGGGAGGAACATGTCTTCGGTATGTACAATCAAGTTATTTTTGTCCAGCCATACCATTCTATTGTAAACAACACGCTGTTACAAAACACGATATTTTTTTTACTTCTGAAAAACGACTTAGTGAGGCTTGTAGGTCTAGTTGAGTAGATCATTTTGTCATTTTAAAAAATTCCAATACACCCTCAAAATCGATGAAAAATGATTTTTTGAACTTTACGGACAAACAAAATTTTCACTGCTTTTTTTCTGCACCGATTTTAAATGTTTAAACGGTGTCGAATAGAGGAGGACTTAAGCTTTCCGTGTATATATAAAAGATTTTAAAACGATTTAAATATGGCGTTTTCCAACCACTAGTGTATCCTAACACAGCGTCTTCACGAGCCATGGATTTGTCTTGACAAAAGTCAAAGTCGATATGAAAAAATAGCCCTAACATTTCTTGGATATTTTTATGTATAACGTTTGACAAATCTTAGAACAAAATTATGGCTTGTCAAGACGCTAAGTAAAGGGTGACAGGTAATAACACCAATGGAAATAATGTCAATTGACTTTATTTCCCACCATAAAGGGAAATAAAATCAATTAACTTTATTGCGTTTTTGGAAACGAAATAAAGTCATTTGACTTTCTTGCACTTTCAAACATTTAATTTGCATAGCATCGCAATAATTCCCAATGAATAATAATAATCTGAATGTACCAAGTCAATACTGGTATCAATTAAAAGCCATATTTTATTAGTTTTTTCCATTAAAATTAAAAATGTTAAGAAATTTTTATTACTACAGATTCTTTACGTAGGGCTCAAAGGTTTTTTCGTCTCAGTATATCGAAAAGCGGCTGTGCTGAGTAAAGATGTAGGCATAGCCGATCTTCGGCCGGCCTTAAAGGCTTTTTATTCTCAGTATATCGAAAAGCGACTTTGCTGAGCTAAGATTTTCTGCCTAGCCAGGCTTCACTAGTGCCAGATATTTATTCGACAAACGCAGAGAAGTAAACCCATAAGCCCGCCCAAAAAGTAAATCTTAGCTCAGCGAAGCCGCTATAAAAATAAAATTAAAAATGCAAATAAAAAATTTGCTTTGAGTTTGTTAACTGTCTGTCTCAATTGTTTACTTATGAACTGGCGATAATTGTAGCTTTTTTAAAGCCAGTAAAGCAAGAACGCTGTAGGCATTTTAATTGAAAATTTATTTGTTTGTTTATGTTTTTTTTATGATAAAAAACATGTTTTCATTGGTAGAACAAAACTTTGGAAAATACCAAAATGCCAGCAAATCGCACGGATTTCAGAAGATGCTGAAATGCGCTTTGCGTTTTTCAAACCGTAAGCGTTTTTCAAAAATAATAGGTATGTAAAGAAAATAAGGAAAATATCATCAAACCTGATGCGCCCTAAAAAAATCCCAGCTACTCACTATATTATTACGAACATTTTAAACCTTTTTTATTAACATCATTTTAACTACCAGTCTCTTTAAAAAAGAAGTTTTAAAGCTAAAACTAATGTGAATAGAAAATATTTGTTTTTATTGTATAAAAAGGCAGTTTCCAATAATACAAACTAAGCGAAATGCCATTAATTATTTTGATAACGTTAACAATGCTTAGTAATTATTAGAAATAAATAACAGGAAAAGAGTTGCACAGAATCGTATAACATGGCAGAATATCTTTAAATGTTTTCCAACGCCTTGACATAATAATCAATTACAGCGATAAGCATTCAAAATCTATTAATAGGTATGTACTACAAATTCATGATGATTTTTTTACGTGTAAGTATGTACTTGTATGCAGTGCTAAGCTGAAAAAGTGCTTTGAGGTACATGCTTTGAAAACCCAAGAAACGTGAGTTTGCAAACTATACTACAAATTATGGAGCAACAAACAAAAACATTTACACTTATTGCTGCTGCCAAATATGTCACACATCCATACAAATATAAATGCATATCCTCTGATGCACTTGCCAACAACAATACTGTATGTAGTTTAATGCATACATACATCCAGTTGCTTGTGTATGGGTGTGTTTGTGTGTGTGCGTTAGTTAATAATAATAATAGCAACAACAATTTCAATATTAATAATATGGTGGCTATGTTGTGCATGTGTGATTAAAAAAAACATCTGCATGCAAAAACAAACCAAGTGAGCAAATAACACGTTTCATTCTTAAAAGAAAAACTACAATAAAAACCAGTTGTTTTCATTAAAATAACACCCAACAGAAAAAAAACAAAAATGAAATCTCTTCATGCATTCCCACATGAATAACCAAACAAACACATACATTAGAAGTGTGAGAAGAGAATTCATCCCAACATGGGTGTCGTTTGAGCAGAGTAGTCAAACAAGTAAACACAACGCATTATACATACGTGAGTGCTAAAGTGGCGAATAAGAATGTTTATTTTTTCATTTAAATCACTGGTTGCCATTGCCTAAACATCAATAAAGTATTAACGGCACAAGTTCCACTATTTTGATTGGTGGTTTGACTTCCAAGTGCATCTAAGTGAGAAAGACTGTGCGTTATTGCAGTTGCTAAACACACTTATTTAGTTGGTGGGAATGAAACGAATAAAGAAAAATATAATATGAAACGCGGCGAAACTCTCCACTTTTAGCTATAAAATACTCTTTGTATAAATGAGTTCAAAAGATTTTTAGTCTACAATAATCATTGCTTCAAAGCGGACGTTAATGCTAGAATTGCGTCAAACGAGTTTAGAAAACGTCAGAACAACAAGATCTTTTATGTTTATTTATTTATTAAAAAATGTTTAACTTATGGAATAACAACAATTAGATGTGTTCAAATAAAATATACTAAATGAGTGTAAACAAAAGTTAAGATAAAAAAAATACATATTAAACGAAAAATAATTCATTGTTAAATAAATTAACACGTGTAGTTAGAGGTTGAGAGAAAAAACATGGTTAAAATAGATGATCCATGTAGTGTTGATAGAGTTTCAGATCATCACCAGTCTCCGGTTGAAATAACACACTTGCATTCACCACCGCCCCAGCAGCAACATCAGCAACCGCAGCAACTACAACAACAACAACAACAAGATCATCACCTGCAACAATTGCATTCTCACCATCAAGCTTTGCTTGACACCCATCAACATTTGCAACACTTTTACAAAATGGCACGTACTCCACACTTGAAATCGAGTTTTTCTATTAATTCCATTCTACCCGAGACTGTGGAAGATAATAATCACAATCATCATCATCTCCCCCATCATCATAATCAAAAACAAAATGATCATGATAGATCGTATAGTCTCTGTGATGATACTGATGTCCAAGATGCCGACTCAGACTTGGATGTAACCAGTATGTCTCCACCGCCACCTACCGACGGTAGTGAATTAAGTATTAATAGCACCGAAGGCTTAGCACAGAGTCTGCATAACAATCATCAGCATGATGATGAGTGTACTGAAAGTGATCTCGAGGCTGGTCTAGATCCAGATGTCGTTGATGAAGACGATCTAGATGGCGATGTAGACGCAGATGTCGATGGCGATGGTACCGAGGGTGAGGGAGAAAACAAAGATGAAAATGGTGAAAAGCCAGTGACGGATAAAAAGGGAAATGAGAAACCTCCTTACAGTTATAATGCGCTCATTATGATGGCCATTAGACAGAGTGCGGAAAAGCGTTTAACCCTTAATGGCATATACGAATACATAATGACCAACTTTCCCTACTACAGAGACAACAAACAGGGCTGGCAAAACTCCATACGTCACAATCTCAGCCTCAACAAATGTTTTGTTAAAGTACCCCGCCATTATGATGATCCTGGGAAAGGAAACTATTGGATGCTAGATCCCTCTGCAGATGATGTTTTCATAGGGGGTTCCACGGGTAAGCTACGAAGGCGTACCACTGCTGCCTCTAGATCCAGACTAGCGGCTTTTAAGCGTTCTCTTATAGGGCCCATGTTTACCGGTCTAGGTTATCCACAATTTAATCAGTTCCTATATCCACAACAAGCAGCCGCCACGGGAGCTGCTAGTCCCAGCCTCTTAGCTAGTATGTACGGTAGATATAATCCATTTGTGCCAAAGAACCCAGCTTTACCTCCCTCGCCCTTCTCAGCGAGAGTTAATAGCGCCATGGCAGCTGCCAACTATAGCAACATGGAAAGACTACTCTCTGCAGCAGCCATACCTCCTCAAAGTCATCCAGCGGCTGCTGCGGCAGCAGCTGCAGCCGCTGTCTCCATGCCCACCTCTGATCTCTACCAGCGCTTACAGTATCAACAGCTCCTGCAACAGCATGCGGCTGCTGCTGCCATAGCGGCACACCAAAGGCAGCAACAGCAGCAGCAACATCAATTGTCAGCGTTACATCACATCAGTCCCTCCACTCACCCTCATCAAGCTCCAACGGCCGTCCATCAGCCGTTGCAAGTTTTAACACACCTGGGCCAGCCTTCATCATCACCCTCCCATTCAATATCACCGTCGGCGGTAGCGGCTGCTTCACCGCCTGCGCCCATTTTAAAACCCGTAACGGTGGTGTCCCGCAACAGCTGAGTTTCTATCGCTGTAAGTCTAACGTCACTTGTACGTTGTAATTTAGTATTATTGACTTGTTGTATATACATATTTATTAAATATTTGTTTAGTTTTGGATTTGAGTTTCCCATTATTAAGCAGGGCTTATTAAGGACCAAATAGAGACTTTGTGTAAAGTGATAAAAATTTTGTAGGATAAGTTAAAGAAACGAAAGATAAATTGATTTTATTTAAATGACTGATGCAAAAGAACTCTTTATTAAGAAAACAAAACAACACCCGCAAAAGCTTGTTATTGGTACAGATTTATATCACAACGATACACCAGATTTATTAAGCTGTTCTCATGTCACTTCGTAAAGTGATTTTATAACGGTAAATTTAGTGGAAAAATGGGTTTCTAAGAGTTTCAATTTCAAACAGTCATACCTTCTTTGTTTCAAAACGGGTTGCAAATACGGTATAAGATTTTTGAAAATCGATGAGTAAATAGCCATGCTATAGTAGTTTAATAACTGCCTATTTCACGATGTCGAAATAATATTTTCTTTTTTACAATTACATTTGAAACAAAAACAATATTTTTGAATTTGCGTTTGTTTTAAATGTAATTGTACGAAAGAAAGAACTCCTTCGACAAAGTGAAATAGGCAGTGTAAAAAAACATATTTTTTAACAACATTTTATTTTCTCCAGGCTCTAATGGTACAGACACAATTGGGACGAACGACGAACTTCGCATAGTTCGACGAACTTGTCGGCAACAACTCGTTGCACAAATTAGATTAGACGAACTAACAGTTTTACTAAAAATCTCTGCCTTGCTCTGGATATTTTTTAAGTCCATGGATACCAAGTTATATAAATATTCACGCCGGCAAAAATTTGATTATTTGTAAAAAAATATATTAAAAAATCGACATCAATAAGTCACACCTATCGCGAAAATATTGAAAGTTCGCATAAAATCAGAATATTGGAAACATTCCCTAAACGAAAATTTATTAAACTCGCTATAACTATAAGGTAAGTCAATATATCGGGAGAAAGCGGAAAACATTTATAAAAATTCGCAAAATCTTGCTAAAATTTTAAATTTTAAGTCCCTAAATAAAAATAAATAAAGAAAGCCAAAAACTTTGGAAAAATTATGTCTTTTGCGAAAATAACAGGAATTCACGAAAAGTTACAAAAATTTAAACAAGCCATAATTTTTATTAAAAATTCCTAAAAATCTAAGGACTGCTAAAAATTCGGTAAACACCGCGAAAATGGCGAAAATTCACAAATAATATTGTTTAAAATTCGCGAAAACTCCTAAGAAGCACAAATTCGCTTTTATAGCAAACATTGCAAAAAATCGCGAGAAGTTGCAAAATCGAAAAGAACGTAAAAAAATCGCAAGTTTCTAAATGTATTGAAGAAATCACTAACATTGCAAAGAATAACAAAATATCAGAAAATTAGATAAATTGCAAAAATAGCGAAAATTCGCAACAAATTTTTGTTTAATTTTGATGTTATAAAATCACATCACGACAATGAACATTTTTGAAAAAGAAAAATTTCAAATAGTTTGTCGTCGTTCGTCGATGTAAGAAATAGAAATAAACCTATCGCAAGTTCGTTGCGCACGGCAACTTTCGTCCAACATTATGATTGTGTTTATTTTCATTATACAAATGTGTCCTATTTCCTACGACCAATATAGATGAAAAGAAATAATTTGAAATAAAAAATTACATGAATCAAAAATAAAGAAGCCGCTATAAAAATACGGAGAAAAAAAATTACCTCCATTTGCTTTTTGACAGACCTTCCTTAGAAGCACTTCAAAATGACCTTTTCAGAAGGTCTTTTGTCAGGCCTTTTAGAACTAGTAAATGGAAGACCTTCCTCGCAATGACAACGTGTGCAAAAAATATATGAGTATGGAATGGAGCGAGCAGGCCTTGTTTATCCAAAAGAAGGAGTACAGAGGTCTTCTAGAAGGCATCCGTATTCCTTCTATTTCCCGCTGGGCATACATTGAAGCTAAATATTGATGTGTCTTATGTTGCTTATGATATTCCAAAACACTATAAATATTTATTATTGTTAAAAAGAACACTAAAGTAGCTTTCCTAAATGCATAATTACATTAAAATCGGTTTCATATTTAGAAATATGGTCGTCACGATAATATATTTCATCATAAATCGAAAACGATTAACCCATTTAGATACGTCAAGCACAAAACGATGCTAAATAAAGTTACCTTTATCAATTGTATATATTATTTTTTATTTCCAACGGTTTTGGAGTTATACAGAAATTCGGAGTGAAAAAATCGTTTTTTATGCAAAATTAAACATTTTTTCGTTTTCAAAAATGCATAAAAAAATTAGGAGCTTAAAAAATGTCCACTTTTTTATACGCCAGAAAGCTAGGAATATTAGGAATTAAATAAGCCATTAATCATTAAAATCATTGGAAAAAATTTCGATTTTATTCAAAATTAAGTGAAGGAACAAAGAAGTTATGACTGCTTAAAATTGAAGCTGTAAAAAACCGTTTTTTAATTATATTTAAATAATTATATTTAAATAAAATAATTTGGATAATATATTATTTAAAGGAACTGTTGTTTATAAATATAAATAAACATTACGGAAGGTGTTTTGCTTCATAACTGATTTCAGTTGCTTAAGAAAATACTTTTCTTAAAATAAATCTCTTTAAACTATGACAGAATATTTTAATATTAATACAATTCAAAATTACGATTTATTTGTTGAGGGTTAAACAATGTGTACATGCATTTCATTGGTGCTTTACCAAATCATCAGAAGACCGAAATGCATATATGTAGATATATACTCGAGAGTATAGGAAATTTAGAAAATGGCCACCACTGTAGTAGGGTAAAATAAAAACAGTATTTTGCCTCTACTGAGTGGACGCTCTTTAGAGGAACTAGTTCTGCATATGTATATATTACATACGAATGGTTACATAAATAACTTTTATTAATATGATTATTTCGAACGTATTTGCTTTTTGAATCCAAATTGATTATTAGGCTAAGATTCGTAACGTTATATTCGGAAAGAATTGGGCATGATTAATATTCCAAGGAAGAAGGAAAAAATATGTACTGCTGTGTATGTTGAAAAATTAAGTTGATGTTAATTTTTCCCTTGTTCCTTGGAATATTAATCATTCCCAATTCTTTCTGAATATAACGTTACGAGTCTTCGCCTAATAAACAATTTGGATTCACATAAATATTTTTTTATATTTTATTATATTGTGCGTAGAATACATAGAGTACATAGAATAGTAGTCCACGATTTACTTCGCCGGCGATTCTGCTACAATACCGACGAAGGGGGTGCTGTGAAGTGCATTAGGATATGTTAGTATTAATCACTGCCGGTACTGCCAAAGTGATCAGTGCTATGTCTTCAGCACTTTAACCAACACAATAACACACCAATGCACATCAGAAAAAATTCATGATGTTGTTGGCTTACCTGTAACTAGTCTTGACCTCAGGGCTTGTAGTAAAACGCGTTTGTAGGTTTGTAGTAAAACCACTCAGCCAACCATCACCCTCAAAGATACATATTTGATACCCTTTTTTCAAACTGGAGCCACTGTGCTTCATCATAAAAAGAACAGCTTCGTAGGACTTCAAAGCACTGAGACCTGAATATATGAAAATCTGACTTATTTTATATAATTTTTATTTATATAATTTAATTGAATTTATTTTAAATGAAATTTATTTGCTGGAGTTTAAGCAATTGTCTATATTTATTATTTATTTATATTTTGTTCCTATTTTACTTCCTAAATGATTTTATAGCGCTTACCTTCTCAACCATATCGTCATCTATACCCAGCGGGAAAAGTAGTCATTGATTACATATATATTGTGAGATATACCCCCATATGCAAAAAAAAAATAAAGTGTCTTTGAAATGTATGTTAAAACAAAATTTCCATAGAAAAACCGGTTTTAACATACATTTCAAACACACTTTATTTTATTTTTTTTTGCATATGGGGGATAATGTATTATTTTAAAAAAGCGAAACAATGCATTCCTTTGGCAGCGAGAAGGTAATTTGATCAGACACAAAAAATACACATTCATTACCACGTATATTGCCACATCTAATGAAGAAGGAATGTATTGTTTCTGCTCGTAACAATTCTTCGTGTTTTCCTCGTATTGGTTTTTAAAAAAATCATTATTTCTCTTTGCCTTCATGACTCCTATAAGCTTTGCAATTTTTATTTTAAAACGCACTTTATGTTTGAACGCGTACCTTGGAAGATCGAGTAAATAGAATGAATATGTGAATGAAAATGTATGTCTACATATATATTTTAAACGTAATTAATAAAGCACATATTTATATATACTTACATATATGTATGTATGTTTATATAAGTATATGTAATTTATTTCGTCAAACATTTTACTTTTGAAAATATATGGGAGAAAGAAATATATTACGAATTAAATGGAATGAATTATAGAATTCATTCGCCGGACACTTTAAAATAATTGATTACTTTCTTAGGACATGTTCTATGTTAACAATAATGAATTCTGGAATGAAAAAATATACATGCTGTGCATTACCTTCTCGTTTACTATTCATTACCTTTTCCCGCTGGGTAAAAGCAAGGACACGAATCTAACATATACATAAAATAATTTGAGAGTATCTGAGAGAGTAAATGTCTTTGGCAGAGAGGATAGCGGAAGTAGAAAACAATTTTAAGTAATTATCTGGGATCTCGATACATAATTATTTATAATTTGGAAGTAGCTAAAAGTAGTTCCTTAAAAATATGTTTCACTGTTTGCTTATACGAGGTCACCAGTAGAATTTAGCCACATTTTTAAAACTTTTCAAATGCAGGAATATAGACCAACCTCACGCACTTCAAATGAAAACTTTTTTTCTACAACAACCTTAGAGCTTTTTTCAAAATTTTGTGAGATCTGACCATAGTCAGAGTTCGCTGTAAATTGCGACTTTTATATAAAATTTATGTATTCGACGTGTACATAAGACTTCTTCAACAAAATCATAATTCCATATATGTAAATGTATTAATTTTTTTTCTACGCTCATAGAAAGGATTCTATAAACCAAAAATTCGAAATAAAATATAACTGAATTTAAAGTCGATGCAACTTTGGAAAGAATGAACGTAAGAAGCAAACTCTCGAAATTTTCATAGCTATTGTAGCATTTTGTGGGCTGAATGGTGCTTTTTATTTAGAGAAGCATTTGGAATAAAAAAATTTCTTGGGATTGAAGACTTAAAATTGAATATATTTTTTATAGTTGGTAGAATTATGTACTCCTAAATTAACAGAATCGAAGAACGAATTGTCAACTTTAAGTGCAATAGAAATAAATTTCTAAAAATTCACTTGAACGCTCTCCTACAAAACGATAACATATGACTCGAGATAGAAGCTTGTGACAGACAGATCGGCATTATAGCAAAAACAATAAGATTGTAATGTGATAATAAAAAAATATTTTTAATATTGAAATATAAGCCTTATTCACAATCTTGAACAAATGAGGGCACCATAGCATTTGCAATACCATTAGCACAAGATTTTGAATAGGGTTATAGTGCTTATGGCATTTCCCATAAAAAATTTTGCATTTGTTTGTCCAATTCACTGAAAATTTGCAATATAATCATTTTACAAAGAAGGGAATCTATTAGAATTAATGTATCATTCCTTACGAAGGGTAATTTTTGCTATAAAGGAATATTAAATTGCATTTTTCTTAAGTAAACAAAATTAAAAATTTTTTTGCATCTTCGAGATGTGTATCATACTCAAAGCTGGTGTCATAAGGCAAAAGCCAAGTTCAATCTTTAATGCAATTTTATCAAAAATAAAAGAGTCCTTTAGCAAAATCAATTTATCTTACAGCCTTTTATTTTGGATATAAAAATTCAAATAAAAATGAGACAGAAACGTAGCGAAACTGTATGTATTGCAATTGTAAAATAGTAAATATTAATTTAGTTGAAATAAATTTAGGTAAAATAAAATATTGTATTTTAAATGTTTGTATTTATGGAACTTAATCAAATTAAAAAAGAAACATTTTGTTAAAGTATTAAATAAAACGATACAAAACTGAATTTAAACAATATTATTAAATAACAAATAAAACACTCTTATGTACATAAATAAATTAAATAATTTAACAAATTTAATAGCAACAATATTTATTATAAACAAACAAATTAAATGAAATACAAACCAGAGAGAAAAAATATTAAAAGCATTTTCATTTCACAAAAAAGAAAACAACAAATTATATAAATAATTGCTAAGTAATACAGAACGAAAAGAAGCAATTTTACCGGAAATCCTTAATATAATTAAAGCAAAAAGCATGAGACTACTTATTAATCAAATACAAAGAAAATTTTTCAAAAAAAAATTAATTAAACAAATTGAGCTGAAAAAACTAAAATAAACAACCAACTGCAAAACTAATCAACTAAAAAAGAAATATGTGCAAGAAAGAAAATTTCAAACGTTTTTTTTATTATTTTCTTCATCATCAGTTCGTTAAGAAAGCGGCAGTATGAAAAAGCAAAGAAAATTTTATATGAGATGAAACACTCGTAAAGTGTCACTTCAAATAAGAAAATATTTGACACACGCTTAACTTAACACATTGTCGGTCGGTTGTTCGTTAGTTGGTTGGCTTTGTATTTTTCTTTGAGATTTACTCGAGTTTTTTTTTTGTTTAGGCATTTTTCTATTTTTTTCTTTGATTCGATATTGTTGCGTTTTACAGAATGTTAAAGAGTAAAATATGTACACAGAAAAAAATAGATAAGAATTATATTCAATAAAACCATGTTATTAAAAAAAAATATGAACTTCAATAACATTTATCTTTAACATAATAAAATATTTCGTTGTAAGTATTTCTTTTCCATGCCGGTTATTTCTTTTCTTTTTATACATAAGTACTTAAAACAAGTTGTATCCCATAAAAAAATAAATGGGATATGGCTCAGCTATAGAGTGTATGCTTTACGTCCGGAAAGCCCGGGTTCGTATTCCAGCCATGTCAACATTTTTTAATTTATATATATATTTTTATTTTGAAATAATTTTGTTATCAATATAGGGGAATTCTTTATCACAGGAAATTTGAAAAAAAAATTATTGAATACCGGGATTTTTGTTATCAAAAACGAAACTTATTTTTTTCTGTGTACTACATACATATTTGTATAAATGGGCTGATATAAAGACAATTGCTACTTACAATATTCATTTTGCATAGGTAGGAAATATGTACTATCATTAAACTATATCAAGTCGAATTCATAACAAGGTGATGTCAGTGGCGAATTCAATTCGTCGTAGTCAATTCACTTGGGCCATTACATGTTAAACTCCCTATTTTTTATATGTATGCGATCAAAAATAATCAGCTGCCGTACTTTGCTGGTAGCTTATAAGAATTAAATATATTTTTAATTTAACAATTATCTTGGTGGCTTCGTTGCTCCCAAGCGGTTAAACCAATTTTCTGGCGATAGCTATCTTGGTACTCTTGGTCAAGTTATTTTTCAAAATCAGCTCCGAATTTTCAGAACTACGACACCACAGAGAGTTAAATTTAATATATTTACGTCAAAGCTACAACACGTCTCTATTTGTTCTTAAATACTACGAATATCTTATGTCAATACAGGTGGTTCTATAATATAAAAAATAAATAAATAAATAAAACAAGCAAAAGCGCTATATGCGGCTATGTCGAATCTTATATAACCTTCATCAATAACTATGGATTCAAAGACTTAAAGATTTTATAAAATGCGCTACGAAAGGGTTATAAAGGTATAAAACTCCGAAAATAGCGCTACGTAATATGTGAATAGCGCCAAAAGAATTACTTTTTTAATACATGTGATCAAAGCAAAGCAATTTTTTTAAGTAAGTTGACAATCTTCTACAGTAATAAAAGAAAAAAGCGGTAGTATCCATTAGTCGGGAACTTTAAATTATCCGGATTGGGAACTATACACATACATATGTATGTATATGTTTCACCATTGGAACACAGGAAGCATTATGAAGCCCATACTTTTGCACCAGTCTATTATACATGTTATTTCTATTGCGCTACTGTTTAAAAAGTTATAGCTAATTTCATATTTGTGTTATAAACTTAAAAAATAAAAACAAAAAAATTCCTTAAAGCTTTCTTTTAGGAGTCTGCATTTTGTTACACTACTCCTGCTGCAGATGTGCGATGGATGGAGTTAGCATTGCCTTCTGTGCTGCCGTTTGCCCATAGTTTTTTCTTACGATTGTTGTAATAATGTGTGGCGTTAGTGTCATATGTTTTACAATTATCACACATGTACAATTTAACAAACTCTGCCAAATGTAAACACTTTATTACATACATACGAGTATTGCTGCAACTCGTATTTTGGGGTCATGTAGCAACCAACAACAAGCAACAGGTCTCTTGGTTACCCCACATCCACACCACTTTCATTTCGTACGACGAATGAGTAGGTATGTATGTTCATGCCCAGCGAACAAAAAGGTTTAACGTTCGCAATATGATGCCTTAGTTATATGATTATTTTTATTTTTTATCACACCTATATTCATTTTAAAGGTAAATAAATTTAATACAAATATGAATTAATTTGAGCATTTTTGCGAATTGCGATTTTTTTCAACTTGATCTCATATTTTAACCTCAAAATTTTGTTAAATTTTGAAGTAAGTTCGGTTACATATCATAATGCCCAATGTCATGTGCACTCTAAAACATTACTTCAAATTTACGATCATATATTGTCTAAATTTGTGTTGAAAATTTCTCCTTGTCTAAAATTACATCGATTTTGTAGTTATTTTGTTAAAGCAAAAACCTTTCAAATTAAACATATTTAGTCCAAGTGGAAAAAATTTAACATAAAGTATAATACGGCTATGGCTGAATGGTAGATACGTCAGACTATCAGTCAGGAGGTCGCGGTTCAAACCTGCACGCAGCTAATCGCCTTTTTTTAGTAAAAACATATTGTTCAATAATAATGCGTGTGTAATTTTAGGTCGATAATAATCGGTAAAGTGTTGCCGACTATTATCGACCTAATTTTCAACAAAAATGCTTTAGAGTGTGGCACTACTAAATAATGGTGTCAAAATTAGCACTAATGGAATGGCATAGCAGAAAATCTGTCCTTGGAGAAATCTTTATTTGAAACCCCCAAAATAAGAAAAAAATTATAACCAAAGCCAAAGCCAAAGGCTTTATACGCAGAAAGTTTTCCCTCAGCAAGGCCGTTAGACATTCCCAGAGGAGAAACCCCTTACATCCAGCCAAAGGCCAATTTATAAGAAAAGCTTTATTCAGCAAAGCTGCGCAAAAAATAGAGCTATAATGTCTGACGCACAAAATAGAGTTATAATGTCCGTGAATATTATTACATTTTTGAAAATGTTTTAATGTCTTAGTACACTATGACTCTATAATTGATCATTATTCGTTAAGTAGAGAATATTTCCACAGCTGGCCTTTGGCGGGACATAATGATATACTCCTCTTAGTTGTCGAATAGCGGCTTTACTGAGTAAAATTTACTAATTGGCGTAGCTAGAAATTGTTAAAAAATTCTGGGCGGCTAAAGCCCCTCTAGTAACACCATGTTATTGAAAAAAATATGATTTCAATAACATTTGTCATTATTTCGTTGTATGTATTTCTTTCCCATACCGGTTATCTCTTTTCTTTTCATATATAAGTACTTTATAACTGGGACATTTTCAGCTGTAGAGAGCATGCTTTGCGTCCGGGAAGCCCGGGTTCGCATCCCAGGCATGGCAAAATTTTTTTAATTTATATATTTTTTTCTTTTGAAATAATTTTGTTATCAATGTAGGGGAGTTCTTTATCACAGGAAATTTTAAAGAAAACGTGTTAATTACCGGGATTTTTTTAAATCAAAAACGAAACTTATTTTTTTCTGTGTACGATTATATTCTCCAAATTACTCCAATATTTTGAATTTCTAGGCGGCTAGAGTGATTCTGGAAGGGGCATAGCCTACTCTAGAAGGGCCTATCTACGCCAATGAATTTATTTTCTCTTAAAAGATTTAATTGAATCAATTGAATGATTCTTTCAATTAAACACTGTGTTTGACTTTATATGTTTCATAATTAAATATAAAAACAAAAAATACCATTAATCGGAAAATAGTTCTCGTAAAATTTTTTCAATTCTGATAGCACTGTCTGTGTTCGGACTTGGAACTTTTTTTCTGATGGTTGATCTTATAATTTGGAGCCAAGGATTCGAATGGGATTTGCCGTTTTTTAAATTGGCTCGAGTTTTCGAGATATTGGTATTTTAATCCTAATTGATTATTAGGCTAAGGTTCGTAACGTTTGATTCAGAAAGAATTGGGCGTGATTACACAGCAGAACAGAGTAGCGCATCTTTTGGAAGCCGCTACACTTCCATCGTCAGTGCTCAAATGTATTTTGCTTGTCACCACGTGTCAGATGGCTCTGTTGAATGTGATTTTAATTCTTATATATACAACTTTTTCGTGAAAATTTAATAATTGGTATCTTAATTTGTTTTTCTTGGATACCATATTATTCTCGAAAAATCGATCTTATATGCAAATTATGTGAACAGAAAACAGTTATATATTTATGTTTTCATTATATAATATACAATAAGTTTATTGTATTGCTTTAAAGCTATTTAATAACCATTCTATTATTTTTTGAGATATTTTCGACGTTATTTCTTCAAATCATGTTATTTGCAAAATAAATTGGCACCGCTAGCTCAAATAACCATTACAGATATTTTTGTCTGTACTTTACCTGATTTTTACTCGAATATTTTAAATTCGAATATCTAATATATCATATTCGAATATATATTTTATAATATAGCATGCAGTAACGATATGTTTTATCATTAACTTAGTTTTGAGTAAAATTTCAGTAATAAATATAATAACAATAAGAAAATAGAAGAAAACTGTCAATATTAAAAAAAAGCATTGAAAATGGCTGGAAAAATTATGGTGTTTGCTTTTTTGTATTTTATATTATATAAACATAGGGATATAACCGTTTTCTGTTCACATAATTTGCATATAAAATAGATCATAAATAAATAATAAGGCATCCAAAGAAAAATATTACAATACCAATATATAGAAAACTCGAGCTAATCTGGCAAAACGGTGAACGCCATTCAATTCCTTGTTACCAAATTATATAAGATCAATTATCAGAACCTTTGCCCGAATTTTCGACTGCCACAGTGTAATTGATATAATCATTTGGGTCATAATAGGTGCAAAAGTTTTCTCGCATTGTAGTGTAGCACATCCAGTCTCCTTGGTTTGAGAGAAGTGGGAACTATTTAATGAGAAAGGTCTGTTTTTAAAATAATTAGACTCTTGGAAAATAGTTTGACGTCAAAGCATTCTCAATTTCAGATCAAACCCATGCACAGTGTGACTTTTGGCAATTTTAGGTACTTCCGGAACAGATATTGAAATGAAATTTGGAATGGATAATGTCTATGCATAATAGAAGAAAAAATGGGTGTGGTCCGCCCACTTCTATTGGTAGCCCCCATACAAGGCGAAAAAAGTGGTCTGTAAATTTGACCAGTGATGCTCTTTTCTTCTTATGAGCATATTATTGTATCACCTGTACTCCTGTCTATCAAATTATAAAAAATAAACAAGATCGGGGAACTTTTTCTCTTACTTTTGGCCAGCTAAAAGTGCACAGTGTACCATGTGCTTGCTAGGTTTAAAAGAGTGACTGTGAATAAATGTGTTTGTGGAATTCTTTTCAAAAACACTCGTGTACCCTCATTTGTAGAATTATTATTTAATTAGTGAATGTATATTTTTCTTTTATTTATTTATTTATTTCTTGAAATGAAAATAAAAGTAAAAATATAAAAATTTCAAGAAGTCGCCGTTGTGCGATGATGTTTTGTATAGTTCATATTGTGTTGAACTCGTGTTAATATTTTGATTATAATTAAATTTTTGTCTATAATTTGTAGATCTTTAATTCTATTAACCCGCATTAAGAACATATTTTTGTATGAATATGCTCATGACCTTTTTGACTGTTTATTTCTTCGAATGTGTGAACACTCACTCGCATGTGACCAGAATGGACGTTAGAAGTTGAAAAGTATTTTTCGTTTAAACATTGTTATAAAACCATAAATTAATATAGTATTTGTCGATGAGTTTTCCTTTCATACTCGTACATTTTTTAAGCAGTTTATTTATGAATATGCCCTTAAATTAGAAACAAAATTAATTAGAATTTGTTGCTTTTTTTCACTTCTGTTATACTCCTCGTAATTATTATCATTTTGATAATTGATCATAAAAAGAGAAGAAAAGAAGGAAATAAAAATTGTGTTGGTTTATTTTCAAATTCTTTGATTATTGCTAAGCAAAACTCATGAGTTTTCGTTCTAATTCGTGTGTTTTTTGTATTGTTGCTGTATTTAAAGTGGCACTTAGACACTGGCATTTAAATTCAATTTAACAATTAAGTAAATATTAGATGTGTAAACAGAATTGTATACATTAATTCTATTAAATAAATTCAAAGCTTAGCGTTGTTGTCAGCTGTCGAAAAATGCTATGAGTATGAGTACTAGTACTGAGTTTATTAAACATATTCATAACTTGTTACACTCGAATTTAAAAGTTGCTTATACTACCAGAATTAGCATTTATACTAAAAGTATTAGTCACATTGCTACAGAAATAGTGTCTCAATTCGATTCAATCATACTCTTTCATATATTTCTATTATCTTAGCTTAGTAATCAATATTTCTATATTTGAGAACAGACTCTTTTCTTATTAAAATTGTATAAATATTCTGCAATATTTGCAAACTTTTAGTTTTGCCCAAAATTCCAAATATTGCTACCTACTTATGTTTGTTTTTAGAACCACTAAATTATTCATTATACTTCCGTATAACAAAAAGTGAAATGTTATCTTTCAAATTACTTAGAAATAACGAACCCATTTGATTCTTATGTCCGTAATACAACAAAATATTTTGTATATCACAAACTGAAAGCCACAATTACATGTTGTCACAATTCGTTTCTACATTTCAATTTAATGCAATCAGACCGAAATTTTATTTCATTCTTTGTATTCAAGATGTGTGTAATATATTTAGAATAATAACAATTTAGCATCTTTTATACATAAATCTTTTATACATAATTATTTAAACGGCAATAGCAAATTTCGTGTACTTTTTACTTATTTATGATATGTCACTTAATTTTAAAATATTTGGTCTGAATAGTATCGTAAAAAATCAAACCTTTGTAACGAATTTGTAGATACTCGTACTTATGATTTTAACATTTTCCTAATTACAGAAGATACTTGGTTTAGGAAAAGAAATCTAATAAGAAGTTTATTTACAGTGTACACATAGAAAAGTTTAATATTAAAATTTTTCGGTAGTGATTTTGATTCATAGGTGTTTCATGTTAATTGAATATAAGCGTGCAATAACCTTCAAAGGACATTTTTCCTTTTGAAATAACTATATATCATTATGATTTAATATTTCAGCACAGTTACATCAAAATGAAGTTGATACTGAAATAATATGAAGAATCATGTTGAATCGACGTCATTTCAAGTTGAAACAATGTGAATTTGACACTGAAATAACACGAACAATCATGTTGAGTCAAAGCTATTTCAAGTTGAAACAACATGAATTTAATGTAGGCATCAGAAAAATTTGTATGGTACCTAGCTGCCCCAGCCACTTTTTTGGTAGTTAACGAGCTAATCACTGCAGCCAAAACAGCTTGAAACTTAACTTTAGATATGCACTTACGGCTGTATGCATAACCAAAACTTGGCAGGAACTTAGCATAATTTACGAAATTGAACAGGGCTTTAAAGAGTTTTTCCACACAACTGGATATTAAAAAACACTGCATCTTGTAGTCCTTACTCATCACTATATTTTGTACACTGAATTTTTAATGTAAAAGAAGTCCAGTAGAACTCGTTAAGAGCCAGTTCAATTTTATTGGTTATGCTACATTTATGCCAAGTTTTCGTTATGTATATGGCCCTCAATAAACACCATCATAAATAACATGAATTTCATTCTAGTGCAACATGATTTAATATAAATTTATTTGAAATTAAAGTTACAGTCATGTTGATTTAAAAAGAAATATCTATAATGTTATTTTAACAGTGAACAATATCAAGTCAAAGAGATTTAAGTTCAGCTTAAAATTAATATGAAACAATGGTAATTTTAAGTCGGCAGCAGGAAATTTCCAATGGTAATGCGATGTTTGTCGGCTATTAACATTTACACAGCACGAGCATCAAAACAAAGAACAATAAGTCACACAACTGAGCACTACAGTGCATAGCACAGTGGGGTAGAATCAAAATATTTGGAACATAAATCAGGCATTTCTAAACGGATACTTCTATTGGAATAAAATTGAACATGAACATAGAAAGGAGCATTTCTATCCATGTTTTAAATATAAGCCCTCTTACTTGCTCAGGAGCGGAGCTATGAAGTCTCAAAGTAGGACACTTCGCGAATGTAAAGTTTTTTACTGCTTGCCATTTTTTTCTTTTTCATCCGATTACAAAACATTTTTGCTGTATTATAGTCCTTAATAAGATACGTGTTTGGTTTTACACTTATCTCTTATAGTTAGTGAGTTATATTCATTAAAAAATTGAAATTTCTCAATTTTCAAAAACTTTGGTCCATTGTTTTCCACATAGTGGATTCAAATATCATCCGATCTATTAGTTGAAGAATAAAATTTCAAAGAGTTGAAAAAAAAATCATGAAATTCTGCTGTCTGAATTGAAAAATATTAAATTTTTAAATTGAAATTTTAAAAAATTTTGAATTTTCGACAAATATTGTTAAAACATTTTTTGTATTTCTTAGAACTTTCTTAATATCGTATGAGAAAAAAAATGGCAAGCAGTAAAAAATTTTACATTGGTGAAGTGCCCTACTTTGAGACTTCATAGGTAGCTTCACTCCTGAACAAGTAAGAGGGCTCATAATTAAAACATATATGGAAATACTCTTCTGATATGCCCATGTGAAATTGTATTCCAATAGAACTATCCGTATAGAAATTCCTGATTTATGTTCGAAATATTTTGATTCTGTCCCACTGTGCATTGTAGCTATGAACAAAGCCAAAAAACACCAACACACTTAAACAAGAAATTATTTCTTACAAATTCAATATGTTTTCCAATCAAAATTGTTACATGTTGATTTTATATTCATATTTGTTCTATGTGAAAATGTTACAAACGAATTGTAATTTTTAGTCAAGTCTTACTGAAGGCACAAGTTAAGAAAAATAAAAAAAGTCATGTAATTGTCTCTTATCTTTTTATATTATTGTGCTGTTTCCACAATGATAACAAGCGACTTGAGTAAAAAATTTGTGTGTAAATCGCTCAAAAAAAATTAGTGTTTTTCATATACATTTTAGGCAAACAGTGCTTGTTTGCATTGTGGAAATAACACAAAAGTGTCACAATAATCTGCTTGGGGTTTTATGACAATCCAAAGTTTAGTTTCTTACATGTGTACATCCTAATACCAGCCATATCACAGACCACCATACCGATCGAAAGTGATTTCAATTCCGTAAATTGCATCTTCAATAAATAAAAAACGAACATATTCTTTTTAATCAAAACAATTTTTTGGGATCGGCAAATAAGCACTTGAATATTAAATAAAAGCTTAATGTTAGCTTTGCATGTGGAAAAAGTTTAAACTCTTGAGATATTAAAACTTCAAGGTTGTAAGATCGGAAAACAAAATGAACCGTATCTGAAGCATGTAAAACCAAAACTTTCAGTTTTAAAACTATTTCGATCGTAATTAAAGTAACTAAGTTTCAAATCAATTCATTTAAATTATTTTATGATAAGTAAAATTTCCTGCATGTTTCTAAAATTTTGGAATTTTAAAA
This sequence comes from Panzeria rudis, assembly GCA_956483635.1. Taxonomy (NCBI): domain Eukaryota; kingdom Metazoa; phylum Arthropoda; class Insecta; order Diptera; family Tachinidae; genus Panzeria; species Panzeria rudis. The sequence continues at coordinate 153,837,123 of OY101449.1, read as the reverse complement.
CATTTTTATTGCATTTTAGCTTAAGATTTACTGACTCCCATTTAAAATAATTGATTGAAACATAATAACACTCTTACTTTAAATCAAACAGTTTCTTTAGCTAAAATTTTCTACTTATGCGCATCATGCTGAACTGACTTATTTGCTTAAATGTGTTTAAATGAATCAATCTATTTAATGATTCTGTCTTCTTTTTCAATAAAAACCAGAATTTATTAATATTTCAACACAAAAGCCACCAGATGGATGCACTCCATTTGTTGGAACTGATAAATGGAATTTAAGTATCACAAATATCATTATCATCCGCGACGTTGCTGTTGACAAAATGAGAAGAAAAAAAAGTATTTAATTTCTTTGTAAATTTGCTAAAATTGTTGCTGTTGCCGTATCTCATTATTATTGAATCCACTTAATACGAATAAATTCATTTTTGTTGACTTGTAAGATTTGTTTTGCTTTTAGTTTTATTTAGTATCTGGTTTGCTGGCAACACAATTCCATTCAACATGCCAATTATGGTCTCATTATTCAATCAGAGTAGATTTATTTGTTTGTCCAACAGTCCAAGTAATAGAAGTAGTTTTCTTCCATCCATCCATCTCAATTGCAAAAATCCAAATACAAGCAAAAGGAAAAAAAGACAAAATTTGTATGTACGCGTCGTAATCGCCTTAATAAACTCAACTAAACACAAATTTGAAGTATGCATCAAAATTATTAGATCAGTGTAAGCAGTGATCATTTTAAGTGGATCATTTTATTTATTTATTATTTTTTTTTTCTTATTCATCGTGTAAAGATTTTTAAAAGACATATGGAAAAATTACTTTTCAAATGTTTGATTAGTTAGTCGGTTGTTAAATTGAATAATTTTATAGAATTTATGCGATTTGTTTGTTATGTGGGCAGATAGATTTATTTTGATAGAATTGAGTGAAAGTGTGTTTATAAAAATATTAAAAATATTCATAATAAAGAAAAATAACTTTTAAGTTGAATTAAACAACGATCTCAAAGAAATATTATGCAAAAGAATGTAAGTTACTAAATTTTGACACTCTACAAGATGAATGTTTTTGGGTAATCCCTTACTGTAGTGGATAGTGTGCTAAACTATCAACCGGAGATCGATTCCTACCAAAATCCTGGGTATTTCTGCAGAAAAGTCAGGATCTTGACAGCTTTGTTTAATAAATCTTAATTATTTGTCTGTAATTCTCACGAACGGGAAATCAATCAACCACGGACTCTGATAGAAAGAGTGCCAGCACTTTTCCAAAGATATCCCCCTTAACGTGGTTGGTGTTTTTGTGGCGAAAATCAGGCGTTTTGTACTCGATTAAATTGTCGAATTTGAAGTCGAAAAACGCCAACCACCATTATATCGAGCTCGTGTAGTGAATGGGGCTCTAGCGCTCGGTAGAGAGAGGCTTAAAACCTTGACAGTTATCGCCTAAGACCGATTTATTATTTTCTCTTACAAACTGATGGAAAAATCTTCGAGTTCAGCTGATTACTTAGCGACTACCAATACAGCTTACTTAAAGGACGTTCCACGAGAAAATTGTTGGGCCTCATTTCGAACTAATGCAACCTGATCTCCCTATTGCTTATACCATCTATATTCGCAGAAAATGAAATACGACTCTCTTGTATTGGCTGGTGAGTAAAAAACTATTTTGATTCACTGTAGTATCGTTGCAAAAAGGATGTGTTTTACCATTCTACCGTTAGTACAATAAATAGTTTTCCAATGCAAAGAAGGAATTTATTTCTCCATACCCTCAAGTTTTTATGTGCAACATGCATGATCCTCATTAAGAGCTGATACCTTTGTGGTCAATTGGCCAATAAATGGTCTTCCATATGTACGTCCTTCTCATGCCACGAGTGCTGGACCGATGAAAAAAATATCACCTTTAAATGACTAAACCTTAAAATATTTGTTAAAATTATAATAAATCTTCACAATTCATATTTGATTTTGTGCTTTTGTTGTTTTTCTTAAAACACGTCAAAAGCAGGCACAACAAATTAAATTAAAAGCACAAAAATATACAAAAAGGATAGTGCTGGCTATTTTTTCTTTATGTTTTTTATTGTTTATGGACAATAAATTGGAGTAACAATGTGGTTACAATTAAACAATAGATTTTGTTTATGCATCAATTTACATTTGATCAAGCCGCTTTAGAGCATAAACTTTAACACATCCAAACATCAAAATATTCAAATATGTGTATTTGACCAATTCATTGTCATGACATGCCATTGCCATACCACCATACGATACCAAGAGAGAAAAAAACCATGAGATATTATAATAATATTACGATTATAACTTGATCACTGTGGCTGGCGGCTTTATAGTTATTTACACTCACCTTTACACTTTTAATTATTACATGAACACATTTTCATTTACACGATCAAGAGAAGAAAAAAACTTAAATACTCACCTGGCTTTAGCAGACAGAATGGCTGACATGACAATCGTGGCTGCCATTGTTTATTTCTTACACATACACACATGGATATTTATAAATATATTTTCTCTTTTATATTTAAGAGATCGTACCTTTTTTTATTGTTTAAACGAAAAAAGCCGCAATTATTGTGAACACGTACGCCAGTATGACCGTTTTGGACATTTAGTACAGATGGAATCGTGAGTAACTTTTCACGCAAGCTCGTGCATAATTTTTTTTTATAAAATCTCACGCTCATGAGTTTTAGTCATAATCCCCTCCTTCATTTTCGAGAATATCTCGAAAATTTTATCTAAATTAATTAAATTACGTCAATATTTTTCTTAGCCGCTGGTAGAAGAACGGGCAGAAGGGCATCGGCAAATGGGGCTCCAAATCAATATATGAAGTTAATGAATTTTGCCAAACCCTCTCTGTCGAGATATGGCAGATTGGAAGACAAATTCTGTAATTCTAAATAGTTCAGATTCGGTCTTGACCTTTCGGTTTCACTAAGATTAGTTAACTGCACCGTGGCCTTTGCTGCAATAGAGTCATAACTCCAAAAAAATTTGTTTTACAGAAAATGAGTTTAAAGTTTCCAATTTACTAATAACTTAATAGTAAAAGAAATTTGTATTCCTCTCTCAAGATTTGAGTTTGAGTATACAAGATATTTGTATGAAATTATACTTCTACAACATCATGTCAGGATAGCCTGGGTGCGCATGAAGGCATCCAATACAAAAAACTACTTCAAACTTTTGGCAGAACTTCTTCTGCACTCCTGGTTGGCTTCATTATGGAACACTACACGGTCGGTTACACGACGGATCGTGTAGGTTTTCCCCTTGTTGGGTAGTGCAGGAACTATATCTCCGAAGAAGAGGAAGAGACAGTCCAGCACTTTCACTGCGACAGCCTAGATCTTCTGGAACACAGGACTATACATCTATGAAATTTTTTCAAGATCTCAGGTGTGCAATGCTGTTAAACTTTATGAAATAGCCTCGATAGTTGTGAGGAGAGAGTCTATACTTGTGCACGTCTCCCTTTTTATAAGCAAAATTGATTTTTTTATTTATATTTTTATATAAGCCTTTCAAGATTTTCCGCTTATCCAGATGATATCTGAAGTTTTCGTGTCCTGTCATTAACGATCCTTACATCGGTCTCCCTTCGTCTCAGCTCATCAACTCGGAGTCTTAAGCGCCAGAGCCATTCTTGATTGAAGCTAAGTTGTTAACTTCAACGCCCAAAGCAGTACTGCACATCGCATTCATCTCTATCCTTTCAGTCAATAACTATTCCTACCTCGGTTCATCTTTCCTTTTAGTTGCTTATGCATAATCCGCAACGATCTAGCAAACTATCCCTTTCATACGGATTCGTAGCTTTGCTCGTCTAACACCTGAAGTAAAATCAGGAATTAGTCTCTTCACAGCTTGCGATACATCCCTGACAATTTCGTTATGTTAAATCCAGTCATTTATCGCACGACTTGTTTAGCCAGCATTCCTGGGCAGTTGCAAACCAACCACGAGCCCGCTTCCGCTTGTGGTTCATTGAAATAGAGAAATAATTTCATTAAAATAATAAAATAATTTCAAATAGTACCGTTGATATAAAGAAGATAAAAAGTTTGACTTAAGTAGAACAAAAAAATGGGCATGAATAAAAATAAAGCATTCGGAACACTGAGAATTGCTGTGGTAAAATTAACATCAACTTAATTCTCGTATGAAATTTTGACGAAAAGTTTGTACATTCACATTCAACAAAGCCACATTAAAAGTGGTGATAAGGAAAATAAACATGAGCACTGATGATGGAAGTCTAGCGGCTTCCGAAAGCAGCGTTGCTATGTTCTGCTGTGTACGTTGAAAACTTAAATTGATGTAAATTTTTCCCTTCTTGGAATATTAATCATGACTGATGATTTCTGAATATAGTGTTACGAACTTTGCCTAATAATCAATTTGGATTCATGAAGAAATGTCTTCTTTAGTTTAGCGAAATTATTGCATTGGATCAATGAAACTATTTCATATATTTGGTGAAACTTTCATAGAACTAACTTTAACGGAACTTGTTTGATTAATCCAACGAAGAATGACGTTGGATGAATTTTAATGCAGTTTTTCATTGGATAAATGTCGAAATTCATAGAATCTGTGAAGAAAATTAAAAACTTAGCTTCATTCAGGAGTGGTTCTGGCTCTTAAGACTCCGAAGGGGGGCCGATGTAAGGATCGTTATAATAAGACAGGACACAAAAACTGCAGATATCATCTGAATAAAAATATAAAAATATATATTCAAACATCGATTGAAAATATAAAAAAAAATAAATATTTTCGTTCTCGGTAAAAATTTTCTTAATATAAATTTAAGTTCTGCATGCGAGTTGAATTATAAATTGACCCCTCCTCCTTTAGTTGTCATTCTTTTTAAATAATTATGTTATTTATTTTATTATACTGTTGTAGTTGTTCTTGTTATAGTATAAATAAATTCTATTAGTGTAATATGTTGATAATATCAGGTGTTAATATGAGTGTTCTTTCAATATTATTGCTGTAGTTTTCGTTAATATTTTTGAACTTAAAAAAATAATAAATAAATAAAACGATCATTATTGCTGCTGTTTACAGAACTTTAAAAGAGTTTATTGCTTAAAAATACTTGTACTTTTAATATGCCTGAAAGGAGTCTTTTCCTCAATCTACTGGTTGGAGCAATAAAATTGAGTAAAGAAAATCATGAGATCGTTTTCTTTTTAAAATAATTTAAATTTTAAGTTTCTGTTTCTGTTTCGCTTTGAGTTGTTGTCTTTTGTATTGTATGGATGGGTGTGTGTGTGTGTGTGTGTTGTCTTTTGTTGCCTTATTATAGAGTTATGAAACAACAATTATGCTCATTAGTTTATTTTGTATTTTTTATATATTTTTATCAAAAAAAGAAAAAAAAACAATGCATGTTGCATTTTCATTGTTGTCTGTGTAGCTGGCTGACTGACTGGCTGGATGGCTGATGGCTTGGTTCGCTGCTTGGCTTTGCTGGTAGTTCCTTTAGTTAAGTTGGCTTGTTTTTTGCTTGGCAAGAGCAACTTGGTAAAAGTTGTTTTGTAAAGTGGCTGTGGCAGTATGTACTTAAGCGTATGAGTGCTGATCATTTTAGTTGCGGCTTGTTGAAAAACTTCGTATGTACTTTGTAATTTAGCGTTACATTTTTATTTGGTTTTTTGTTGTTTCTTTTTGTTTCATTCTTTTAAATATTCTTTTGTTTTCTTGGGACCCTCCATAATTTTTCCTGCATTTTTCTTTATCACATTTCCATAATTTGTATGGCTGGATACATTAAAGATTGTTGTTTCTTTTTTGTTTTTAATAATTATAACAGTTTAATTTTAGTGAATTGTTTTCATATAGATGTTATTGTTATTTAATACATGAATTTTCAGTTTCGTTTTAATATTATTTATGCTGATCAAAATGTATGAATTGTATGCGTTCTTTTTTTTTAATAAAACAAGTAAAACACCAACCATTAGTTGGCAGTTTTAGTTTTTTTGGATCAGTTTTTTTGTTTCCTTTAATTTCATTATTTAGGCGAAACGGTGTTCATTGTTTTCAGTGAATGGTCGGGTCGGTCCGGCCTGGCTGAATGATTGGATGAATGGCGTGGCAAGTGATACAGTCGGTAACTAAGTGTGGTAAATGTAGTTTTGTTGCCACAGTATTCATTAGGTAATGAATGCTCACGAATTAATGGGTGGTTTTGTTATTTTAACAGCTTTAAAAGAAATTTGTGTTATTTATTGTATGCAATAATTTAATCAACATAAAAAAGATGTCTAGAAGGGAAAAGGTGTTGGTTATTAGAAAAACACTAGCTTATGGATATATAATTATAATTATTTGTTTGATAAAAAAAATTAACTTAATCGCGCTTAGTTTCTATTAATATTTTTGTTGCGTAACTTTTCATAGTCAATTTTGATAGATGT
>OY101449.1:153692443-153830443 GCA_956483635.1 Panzeria rudis | reverse complement strand
CAAATTAGAAGTCTAGCAGACCTTCTTTGGAAGATAACAAGTTATTGAATACGGAATCGGAATGAAGATCTAGGAAAGCCCTTAAATGCAAAGGCCTTTTGAGATTAACCACTGTTTATTTAAATGTTTGCATGTACAGAGTTTGCTTTCTTAAAATGAAACAAGGACATTGTAATACTACTGCAAACAGTTAAAAAATAAAAATGAAAAAAGCAGAAAAAAATCATTTGTTTTGGAAAACACCGAAAATGGTCTTATTGATTCCAATTGACTGCACACAATTGAAGTTAAGTGCCTGCAAAATGCCAAACGCAACAAACGCTTAAACAGCTTGATGACTGGGCAAAATCCGTACTCGTAAGCAGTTGCGGCAGCAGTGGTGTATAAATTGTGAAGGACTTAAACACTGCAACTGCACATTGAGGGTGATTTTTTCGATTTGAAATTTTCTTAATCTACATTCGAAGCATATTGCCTTTTTTATGCTCCAGTATATTATTGTAGATTTTATTGTGAGAAATTTCAAGTACTTATCACTTATAAAAAACTTTTTGATTTTTGTTCCTTCTTTTTTATTTTATTTATTCCTTTTGCAATATGTTTAGCAAGTTTCAATACCTTAAATAAATTTAGAGACTTATAATCGATTTCAAGAGCATAGAAGTGAAATATTGAACCCACAAGTGGCTCTCATCAGCGGGGTTTATTATTTAATTCGTTTTCATTATTTTTTCCAGTTTTAATGTGAGAATATTTATCAATATAAACACATCTCAAAAGTCAAATGAAAAGTTCATCTTTTGGTCACAACTTCCGTTTCTTGAGAAAGCAAAAAAAAAACGGCAATTGACAATTAATTCCAAGTTTCTGAACGTCTGCTCGCACGGGGGGCTTATTTGCAAGAAAGAAATCAAACCCAAATATGAGAAGAGCCTCTAAGATTATAAAATTTTATATATTTTTTTTCTTTTTTTCTTTGGCATGTAAAACTTCAATCAGCGTCTTGTCTTTTACATGGAATCATCATAAAGTCATAACATTTCTGACTTTTTCCCGTTTTTGTGTTTTTTTTTTGCCCACATCCACCACATCTTGCCAAACAGTTGTCATGAATTTAATTCTCCATTTGAAACACCATTCATTCAATTAAGCCAATGAATTGTTTGTATTCCTCCCCGATTTTTCATTCATTTGTATATCTGTATCTTCTTTAAATATTTTAGTTGAGAACGTCGTTGTAGCATCTTAAAGAAAACATCGTCGTCATCTTCATCAAAATTGTCATATAATTTTTTTTAACATTATTTTTGTGCTGTTCCATTGTCGTGTTAAACTATTTTACTGCTATTTGACTTTAAATGAACCTGAATGTATTAAAACAGACAGATATGGGTGAATCCATTACCAACGATGTAAGGGGCTATATTAACTTTTCAAGTTTGTTAATGAATTATACAAAAAGAATAACGAAACGTTTCTAAAGGGAGCTCCCGCACTAATTTCCTGCGGAATCGCAACTGAAGCTCTAAGTTAAATCGATTTTGGTTTTAAATTAAGGTATGCATTTATGCAGATAAAATACATGGCTATGACATGGTTACAACAACTATATTATGTTCTCTGCAAGAATGTCTAGTTGCGATAAAAAAATTTTGTTGTTTATTATATGTTTTTAATAGAACTATAGTCACAATTAACAAGCTCTTGTATGTGTAAAATTCATTTAGCATCGTAGAAAAAGGAATAAAATTTAAATATGAACTCTATTATTTTAAAATTTTAAAATGTGTGATGAATGAATACTTGTCTGTAGATTATGTAAACATAACAGTCACCTAAAAAAACATATATTTTAAGTTTCTTTTTTTGTTTTACCATAATATTTTTGTCATTCATTACATAACTTTAGAACAATATGATTTGTATTATTTCCCACCTTTTTAATTCCTTATAACTCCTGTAAATCAAAGCCAAAGAATTATTAAGCAAATAAGTTGTTTTGAGAGTAGTTCCCTTGCCTTTCTCTGCTCTGGTTAATTTTCTTCTTAAAACCTAAAACAATAACAAAAACACTGTAATCAGCTATTCGAAACTACCACAATTAAATCCAAACAAATAGTCACGAATTACAATTTTTAACATGTCTCTTTTTCTTCATAATCAAATTTTAAGCAAATGGTATAATCATGGTAGAATAATATAACAGGTAGCCGCATAACTAACACAAATGTACATATTGGGATAGAAAATGTCAAACATTAATAGTGAGGGTATGTGTGTGTTTGTATATCAGAAGTAGCAGACATACGTGTGGTATTGTGTGTGCAACGTAGTTATTTTACATATACACAACATTTGACAGTTCGTACCATGAAAAAAGGAAATAAAAAAATAATCAGCTGGCGTTCCAGGGCTACCTTGCATATTATTCTACCATGGGTCAAATGCAATTGAATTATTTACGACTCAAATTATTACGATTGTAGTTCAATTGGCTCTTTCGAAAAGTTTTTGCTCTTATTTTAGACTCGCATGGATTTTTGGAATATATATTGAAATAGTGAATAACGAATTCTTAGCAAATTGATGAAGCTCATGCTAAAAATTTTTCAATAAACACTTCAATTTCACATGTTCGTAATATTTTGTTTTTGCATTGTAATTATTTCTCAAAGAGTTTTAATTAATTTGTACGACTCGCAATTTTATTGATTTATTTAATAATAATATTTAGTATGACATGTATAAAGGACAAGGAGTTTAAGTGAAAAAAGAAAATGCTGAAAAATTACGCTTCAAAGTATTTTATGCAACGAATGACAAAAAACTTGTAGACATACTTTTATAAAAATATCAATTTGTTTTGAATCTAACCAACCCGTATGTATATATATGACCATTATATTGTTACCTTCCACAAAATGTGCATCATGGTTGCAGTACAAACAACATTTTATTATTATTTAAAAATGAGTTTTTTGTCATGGAATATCCCATACTTTACTAAGACATTCCCGTTTAACATTGCACTGATATCACTCACTTATTTTTATTTCACTTCGTTTAGTTTAAAGCTTTTTTTCCAACATCATAAAGTTGTCGTTGTTGTTTTTGTTGTTGTCGTACTGACAGATTCCACTAATCAGACGCGGGTCAAAATATTTACCACTTGACCCGATTGATTTAATAAAATAGTTGAGTAGCAAGACATTTGCTGTTTTGTATCAACACATTTACCGCGCACAGCCAGTCAGAAAAATAAAATGCATACACTTGCACAGTGAACCATAAAAATAAAAAGAAGGCAAAACAAGCTTTACATCCGACTACTAAGTAAAGTCAAGCGCTGAAGCCGTCGAAAAAGGGTGGAGTGGAGAAGATCTTCTATGCAATCTTTAGGTAAAGACAGTGACTTGTTGTGTAGATGAGAACATTATTTATTTATTAATTAATAGCAATGTTATGGTATTTAGCAGTCGACGAGAAATGGGATACAAACATATAATTGAAGGGCTTAGTGCAATAACTCGGTAAGCCACATGCAATCAAAAATGGGTTTTATGTGCTCATTTTCTTGCTAGCTCTGCATCCTAGAGATATTTTTAAATAACTTCTAGTGTTTTGTAACTAATTATGCTGCGTATTTAAAATAGAAAATTCCAAAAACCATACAATTATAAATTTTTTTTAAATTGAAAGGCGATTTATTCCATATTTTCTTTTTGTGGCATATCGAGTTATTGCACTAAGCTTCTCTCAACTGTAAAAAAAACTAAAGAAAAATGAAAAACGGCGGCAGCAGCAACAACAGATACATCGTTGCTGCTCCATTATTGACGTTGAATACACGATCGCTGATCGTTGTCGTCGTCATCATTGCTTGCTATACATCTTCATTTAAATTTTAACTCAACATCGTTTATCATTTTCAACAAACAACTCTATATTATAGAGCCAACAATCTTTTGGAAGCACAGATGCTTGTTTAACCGATCTACATAAATGCTTGCTGCCTGGCTGAATGACTGACTTCTTGCTGACTGGATGTCTGGTTGACCGGCTGGCTGACTGCTAGCTTGTCGATCTGCCAAATTGGCTGGCTTTATGTAACTATTTGCGGCTGGAGATTGTTTTATTGTGTTTGTTATCTACAATTCATTCAAGCATTGCTGTCAACACTGATTTGCTGATGTTAGTTTGGCAAATAAAAAGAATAACAAATGAAATAAAAAACTACAAGCGTATTAATTAACGATCATCGTTAACTAATTGTTGTTGGTTTTGTTTGTGTAATTCCGTAAGATGATACCAAATTAATTTTGTTTCGGCCAAAACATTTTACAAGGAATCCACAAAAAAGAAAAGAAGATATCAAAGATGCTCTGCGCATGAACAAACGCCAAATACTCAAACGTTCTATATCGCAGTAAATAAACTCTATGGTTTTCTTTTTGTCATCGTTGTGATTTCTGTAGTCGGTCGGTTGTTGCTGTTTATTTCCACTTATTTAAGTTTCACCAATATTTTTGCTGATGCTTGACTGGTCACCGAAGTTTGTTTATTGGAGTTGGATAAATTTTGATATTTGCATCTTGTTTAATCTTTGAGGTTTCAGTGTTTATCCTCTTGTTTTTATTTATGTTAAACATGATTTTTGTTTGTAGTTTCTTTAAAGATAGTCAGTCGTGTTTCATTTTACGCCTGTTAATTTTTAATGAAATTACCCTATTAACCCCAAGAAGAGTAGGTGGGCCAAACATATGATGGATTTGATTAAAAATTTTAATTGTCAACATTTTTATTTCTAGTCGAACTGCATTGATTATAAAAATATATTTATGTAGTTGGTATCATGTTCCAATACCTAGTTAGTAGCCTAATTTTCTTTTCCTATCTTTGATCGTTCTCCGATGAAGTTTGAATATAAAGTCGAGCCTAAACTTATCAAAAAAATAAATATCGCACTGGTCCCTCTAACAATAAACAATTTCAGTAGAGGCAAAAAACTTTTTTTATATCTTCTCTATTTGTATGTTGTTTGTCTGTTTGTATGTCTGAAAGCTATGGACTCCTAAGCCAGTGAAACGATCTTGCTGAAAATTTCGCGGTATATTACTGATGGTCTGGAAGGAAGAATGTACTATATATTTTGGAAATATTGTAAGTGGGCGTGGCACTTCCTATATAGAAGAACATATTATTTTAGGATATTTATGCAGCTAAAGATTTCACATTTTTATAATGTTTTTAAACAGATATTATAAGTGGGCGCGGCACCTCCCACATATAGCAAATATATATTTTGACATATAATGGGAACTAATACGATAAAAGACATGAGATTTTGTAGGAGTTACTCCATTGATTTTATGCATTGTTTTACAGAAAATAGTCAGAAAAAAATTTGCGGGCGTGTGGCACCTCCCATATAATTTTTTTATATATTTGGAGCTAATGCATCAAGAAACTTGAAGTTTTGTGTGAGAAAAGATTTTTATAGTGTGCATTGTCCTTCAAAAATAAGTTCGGATTGGACATGAGGGAGTGGTACCTCCCATAAAGAGCAAATATTTATTTTGAGATATCTTTAAAACTAATATAAGGAGAGTCTTCAACATTTGTAGGGATAACTCTGTTGACAATGTCTCTGGAAAAAACTCAAAATTGAACAAATGGGCGTGGCGCCGCCCAAATATTTGTTTTAAGATGTTTTCAAAACTAATATAATCGGACCGATCATTCTCAAATGATTTCAGCGTATTAGTCATTGATAACATATATAGCAAGGTCTCGTACTGTCAATAAAACAATGACAACTCTCTTAACACATACGAGTACTGTGAATTCAACTTACGGGAGCGAGAACATTTTTCTCATTTCAACACACTGAAAAGAGAATAGATTTTGCACTTGAATATCCTTTAATTTGCACTTTTTTCACACGCTTAATCACTTTTTAGTTTCAATAATTTTTTTTCACTATTTTACACAAATTTTGTGTTTCTATTTATTATATTTTCAAAATAGTTGTTGAATTTTTTTGACATTTGTTTGTTGAATTGTAGTGATGAGTTGAATTATTTTTTCCAATAAACAGTTGCATTTTTGTTCCTATTTGGGATAAACATTTTTAGTACCAAATACAAAAATTGCAAACAAATTTTTAGCAAATCAATATTTTTTCAACTCGGATGTACTAAAAAGCATTCTTAAATCATATTTTTTATTAATTACTACAACAATAATTGTATAAACTGCTAAAAATTCATGTATAAAAATATTAATGCTTTAGAATACTTTTTATTGCAACTAAGTGCGTTTTAGTGCTGCGGGGAATTTTTTATTTTAAACCAATATTGATACGAAATGTTCTACTAATACATTCTTATACTTAGGTTTTTGACAGCACACTTAGGTTTTTGAAGTTTATCTTCTACTGCTTCGGCTTTGTATGCAATGAAAATGCTACGCCTTTGGTACCACCTCTTTTTTTTATTGGATAATAAAATTAAAATGGTAGAATCAAAACATAATCCTTTTTTGGATCGAATGAAAAAAAGGTTTTTCAGAAATAAAACAAGAGGAGTTTCTTAATAATTCCTTCAGCTGTAGCATACATAAAAAAACCGAAAGTACTTATTTTTGAGGAAATTTGGAATTATGTTTTTATGTAAATAGGGTAGCTACTACTCATGCAATGCATTGTGCCCCAGCTAGAAAATTTAGGTGTCGGAAAGAGGGTAGAGGGAGTAGTGTTATGAACATTTGATTTGAATTTTCCAATATTGAAAGTGACAGGAAAGACCTCTGCAGGAAGTTTATTGCATATACGAACTGTGCCGCTAAAGAACGGATTTTCGCTGTAATGCGTAGTGTGATTCAATGTCGCATCGACTACAAATCGTTGTGCTCTTAGTGAAGAACGTGTTGTTCGCAAAAAATATTGGGAACATGTTCCCTGATTTATTTAGAACACATTTTATCAATAGATAAAACAGCGAAGAACTCCACACATTCCGTCGATGCTCCAGCGAGACAATAGAGTTGGCTACAATACTGTCACCGATGAGCTTTTTCGCCCTCTCCTCTGCGCTGTTGAATAACTTCAAAATAGACTTTCCAGCACCGGCCCATACATGACAGTTGTATTCTATTTTCAGTCGGTCCTAATGGGATACTATGCAATCGAAAGGAGGTTTCTTCATTATCGGTGGTAATCGTTCCAAGATCCTGGCATGACTATAAGTTCTTGATCTCCATAACCCACATGCAGCCAATCTCGTCACAATACTTGAAGATACAGCCAATACATGTAGGTCAATTGGAATAACGTTTAGTATGCCATTCAGAGCGTCTGAAGGACTAGTACGTAAATAGCCTGTAATCGCGGTGTAAGCAGATCCTTGTATTCTCTATAGTTGGTCTACCACAATTTCTTACTTGTGGCGATCCACCATACTACTGATCGGTAAATCAGTATGGGACGTACAATTGCTGTGTACATTCTTTCTATCATCTTAGGGCTTTGGTCCCATTTGGAACCAAAATGCCCTGCGACAGGAGTAGTAAGTAACCTTGGCCTTTGCATCTCTTGTTGCGTTTAGGCTAAGAAGAATCGAGCTAACAATGACAGGACGTCTATAACAGAGCAATCACGTCGAAACATAAAAAGGAACACGCAGAGAAAAGATATGGTTGTGGCACGATTGCATCAAAAGTGTCATGTTTCCCGATATAGCTTATGGTTGTGGTAAATAAGTTATTATTGCTTTAAATAATTGTGAACCATAATTAGTTTACGACAAAAAACTTATGCTAATTTGCATTCATATTGATTGCAACATGGTTGAATTTATTGTTAAAAAAAATTCTAGCTACTATCATGGTTTATTTGAAAATTCAATAACATTATGGTTCTATAACAATAAAATATGGTTCTTGTCCATACTATTTTAAAGCAGTTTGTTTGCATCAAGCTATGGTAACCTAAGAGACATGGCTCTCTGCTTCCAAAAAAGTTTTTGTTCAGTTTGGATAAATTATCTGAAACATCTGAGACATAAAAATTAACTGGAAAGGTGTAATAAGCGAACTTTTTGGTTGAACTCTTTCCTGAAAGTTGCCGATTTCAAAACGAAATGGTTTCCGGAGCTTGCACGATTGCAAATAGAACATGTGTCGACAAATATGTACATATGTATGCACGTATGTATGTATGTATGTATTATCTATGTGAAAATAGATAATACTTTTTATTTCAGATTGCAAAAATTTTATTAATTAAGAGTGGTATAAGCGGTAAAGAACTCTGATGAGATTAGAGGGAGCTATCGAAACGTCAGTTCCACCCTCCGCGCATTCAAAATTTTCTTTGTCTACATGCTTCACATTTATCTCTAAATAAAAATATAATTTAATTGAAATTAAAACCGAACTCAAGCCAAAATAATTAAAATTTCTTTGGATAAAAATTTTATTTTATATATTTAATTTAAAAAATATATATATATATATATATTTTTAGCTGCTGTAAATTTTTAATCAAAATATTATTAAGAAAACAACCTTAATATGGTTATTTAGAACCATGCTATTTTTATATACAGATATAATATGATTAGTTTAAATCGTAGTATATTTACATTCAATTAAACATTAAAGGAATTCACAAGGTCGTTCTAGGTATTCTAACTGTTGTAGGTACTAGCGTTATACAAAAGCTGTATGTCTGTTGCTAATACTCTGAATAAAAATATATAATATGATACTACAACTTATTTAGATATGTTTTTATGGTGTGCCGTTTCTATTTTGTATTTTAATATTTGTATTTTTATTGTTTGTACATAAATATTTTTTATTTAATTTTCTGATGCTTAGTTTTTGAAGTTTTTATAGTCTAGTACTTGAATATATGACAAGGTATTCAAATATGTCCTATTTGAAATGTTGTACTATGTTAGTACCTAAAACATTAGTACACCTTGTGAATTCCTTTATTATGTTGTATGAATCATAAAAGTGTTATATGAGACAACTATACTATATTTAGAACTGATTTATTTTCATAATAGTATGATTTGACTCCAACCATATAACTCAATCATAGTATGTTGTTCTTAAGTTATGGTTGCCTCAACCATGTTTTTTCTTTGCATGCGGTACATAATTAATTTATATCGTGGTAAATAAGTAAGTGATCTTACTGTTCAAAAAGCATTAGGGCATTTCTTCTGCTCACAGGCTCTATAAGTATTTTAGTCGCATTTAACATATTATGTTTTCGGTCTGGAATACTCATACTTGGATGGCCATAGTTTCTTATTTAATACTAATTTTTATATTGGGAGCCTTACAATATGTTTGAAATAGCTATGTAGTAAATAAATAAAAGTTTGTTCATGATTGAAACATATTCTGTCTGCTAACTTCTGTAAAATTTTTTCCTCTAATCATAATCCTTATAAGCTACTCTTAACAATTACCAGGCAATTTATAGCTTTATACGACCTGACATAAAAAGTCAATAATGTGTAATAGTTATCCGCCAGATATTTCCTAAAACTTCATTTTCTAAAGACAAATTCACACACTAACTTCCACTCTGTTAGTTAATTCTGTGAAAACTACAAACGAACGCTTGCAGTATTTGTTCCTTTTTTTGGTTAGATTAAGACCTCATCGCCTTATAGACAATAAAAATGAATTCGTTATCCTTGCAACAACAAAACAAACATTTATAATGTTTAAACATTGAACGGGGGAATAAAGACAATAGGAAGAGCGTTACGCAGCAGTGGCAACCTCGAAATCGGTAACAACAAATTACAAACTTTTCTAACAACAAATACAAATATTTATTATATTTTCACAGCATAACAGATTTTATACACATTCAAAACGACGAATAAAAACGATGGGATAAAAGTATGAATTACCAAAATGTGCGTGTAGTTTTGTTGCTAAATATTACTGCTGCAAAAGGATGGTGATCGAAAGCTAATGCGACATACATATACCTAAAGGCAGCATGACTCTACAACAGATACACAGAGAAAAATATTAATCCAAAATTTCATATAAAAAGATTTATGAAAAGTTAAAACTAGACTTAAAAAAGTTATAAGATAACTCAATGCGACGACAAGGATCTAGTAGCGAATACCTACTGGACCTGAAAACTGCTTTTAACTCAATTGAATTCGTAACGGATTCCATTACATGTAATCCAAAAAATATTGCTTTTTTTAAATTTTGTGCAATTGTATTAAATCAGATTCTATTATTTTCTCTGTACACTGAGAAAATATATTTGAATGAATCAAACTCGTAAGTAACATAACTATGAATATGTAATAATTTCTATTTGAGATATATGATTGTTAAAGCTATGAAACTCAATACCTCTAGTCAGTGTTTTCTTTCACTGTACATATTTGGTTCTTAATAATTAAATGTTGCAACCAACCAGTACTTAAATATTTATTTACATACACATTTCTATCCATTTACACTCGTAACGGATTCCATTACATGTAATCCAAAAAATATTGCTTTTTTTAAATTTTGTGCAATTGTATTAAATCAGATTCTATTATTTTCTCTGTACACTGAGAAAATATATTTGAATGAATCAAACTCGTAAGTAACATAACTATGAATATGTAATAATTTCTATTTGAGATATATGATTGTTAAAGCTATGAAACTCAATACCTCTAGTCAGTGTTTTCTTTCACTGTACATATTTGGTTCTTAATAATTAAATGTTGCAACCAACCAGTACTTAAATATTTATTTACATACACATTTCTATCCATTTACACTCGTTCATAACATACAGTTATCGTAACAATAAATATAAATGTTGTAGCATTTCTAGCATGTAATCGAATTAGGGTGCAAATGTATGACAAATATTTTCATAAATTTACTCACTTTTATAGTGGGCCATAACGAACGCAACAGCAAACCAGCAACATGGTTAAGGGTGAATAAGTAATCAGGGCGAAATTTTAAACGTAAAGAGATGAAAATCAAACCGTGTTGTTTTAATTTTATATAAACCTTGTATAAATAGGTAGTTTACAAAACAAGCAACTAGGATATTTTGATTTTTGTTTCTTTGGCAATTGTTGTTGTTTTTAGCAATGTTGTACATACATTATAAATTTGTATGTACAACATATAATATAATAAGATAAACAAGAGACAGTGGGATTGATCACAATAATAGTGGTGATGGAAAAATTTTACTATATATGGCTAAAACTCATTAAACATCGTAAAAAAGAAAAAAAAATTAAATACGAACTTTATTATATAAAAAATTTTAAATACATATATAATGAATGAACAATTGTCTGTAGATGCTTCAAGATAACAGTCTCCTAAAAAACATGAATTTAAAGCTCTATTTTTCATTTTACCATAATATTTTTATAATTCGTTACCTCACTTTAGGATAATACGATTTCTATATTATTTTACCTCGCTTAAATTGCTTAGAACTTTAAAACAAAGCCAAAGAATAAATAAATAATAAGAGTAGTTACGTTTACCTTTCCCTTGCTTTCTAGTCTAGTTTTCATTTTACTTTATAACATTTTTAGATCACTGCTCTGGCTAATTTAGTTTTCTTTCCCTTTAAAACACAAAGCAATAAGAAAGCCACCGAAATCAGATATTAGAAAAAACCAGACCCAAAATTCATACATACATATCGCACCTGATCAACTAGAACGTATTAACTCAAAATTTTAAAATTTTCAGTAGAGGCCAAAAACTGTTTGTGGTCACATTTAAAGGAGTTTGAAATCCGAATACATCATAGTAAGTAAACAGTATACAAGTCACGAATTACAAATTTTTCACATGTTTCTTTTCTTCACTCAGATTATTGCGATAAAAACACAATTTGTTTTTTCGAAAAAAATTTTACTTTTATGCAACACTCGCCTGAATTTTTGGAATAAATATTCTTCGTAAAGGCATAAAATATTCTTCGCAAATTCATTTTTCAATGAACCCTTCAATTTTATATGTTTTTAATAACGTTTTTTAAATAAAAACAACACTCAGTGGATGGCCGCTACTTATGCCGGAACTAGGAATATTAGCTATGGGAAGGATAATAGAAGGACCAGTGTTTAAGGACATTTGACAATAATTTCCAACATTGAAAGTAACAGGAAAGACTGTTTGGCTAAAGAACGATTTTTCTCTGTAATGCGTAGTTGCGATTCAGTGGCGTATCGATCGCAAATGGATGTGCTCTTAATGAAGAGAAGAGTGTATTTCGGGAACAAGCTCCTTAATTTAATTAGAGCCCACTCAATTGTAGTAACGATAAAAACGCGAAACACACCGCAGATTGTGTACAATTTAATATTTTAATTAAACCAGTTTACTTAAGTAAAACTGCCGGGATGCCGGGATTTCCGGGAAATGAGCAATTCCGGAAAAAGCTCTACATGGTAACACGTAAGTAAGATTATATGAAATTTTGAAGGCAGTTTATGTCAAGCCTGTATCATTGCATATATACTGCAACTTCAGACTCTTATTTCAAATACTTAGGTTAATAAGTCCCTTATTTAACGGAGCCATATTTATGTACATACATACACTATTTTCTTAAGATCTTGATTACACATATAATCCCTTTTGGTTATACCTGATATTTTTCCTTTCTATAAAACACTGTTCATAATCGCAACATATAAGATGAATATGAAAGTATAACAAATTTGTAGCTTATTATTATAAACATCCCCATTCCACTTCAGCCAATTCTTAAAAAAATAAGTAAAGATATATACATGCTCGCTCACATATCCATCCATTTATCCAACCGACCAACAAACAATTCATCCATCCATTCAAGCTTACTAGGGTGCAAGCGTAACTGATTTTGTATTATAAACATTCGTAAACACGGCAGCAGGCATCAAAATAATAAAATATGAAATAAAGGAGGCATCATCATCCTCGTCGTCCTCATCTAATGCCATGACACAACTAACAACAATAGTAATAACAACAAACGACGAGATTGTTAAATGTGGTTCACGAATTTTTTTTTAAATAATGGCGAAATGGCTGCGACGACAGTTTGATATCTAAATATTTAACAAAGGACAAGAAAGTTGAGCTAAACAACACACTGAAAGAAAAAGGGTGCCTGTGTGTGTCAGTCTAATATGAGCGAATATGTTTGTTATAATACGAGTTCTAATATATACAAACACACATTAAACAACAAGCACACATTAAACAACAGACTCCCTTGTGTGCATATCGAACGGTGTTGCCATGTTAGCATGATTAATTATTTTACCATCATCTAGAGATAGCTTTTGCAGAATCATTTGCAATATTTTCAACAACAAAATTAAACGTTTGTCATGATCTTTGATCGCCACTATATATTTTGATGTGTTATCGTCTCCTAACTACAAAAACAGTAGAAATTTAAAGTTTTATAAATACGTTTTTTTTAAATTATTATGCTAAAATTTGGAATTTTTCAAGAGGCTGATCCTCCGATTTACCTTTAAGCCATTTTAACATTATTTTTTTACATACTCATTCAATGGTTTATTTTATAATTTATTATTTATTTTATATATTATTATTTATTATTCAGACTGTAATTATAAAAAATATATGTATACTTTTTTGCAAAATTGGAAAATATTTATTTGTTTTAATTTAGTTATACTGACTTGGAATAGGATATCTTGTAGGGCTTATGCTTAAGGTATAAGATGTGTTCTCCACTTTTATGTAAAACACCGCGGTGAACGTTTTGTATGCCCTCTACATCGACGCTGAAGGGGAGTATTTTGCCCCTTATATAAGTAAGGGACAAAAACACCTGTACCGCGAAGAGTTAGAGGATTAAAATAAAAGTGCTGTGCACATCTTATACTTTAAACGTAAGGCCTGCAAGATATCCTATTTTGAGTGCAAATGAATCCTAGATGTAAACTTTCAAAACACTGATACACGCATATGTATATAAATTGAGCCGGTAGAACTGTCATTAAAAAAAAGTTATTTTGTTGTAAGTGTAAATATTCGCAATTTTTGAAAAATTAGGTAACTTTCCTTTATTGTCATCAAAATCAATATTTATCTAACGTTTTTTACGAGATAAAGCTTAATTTTATAAATTTTTTTATATACAAAAAAATATGTTTTTGATCATTTAGTTCTGAATAATGCCGGAACTATTGAATATATAAAAAATATTATTTGAACAGCTCAAAGGTAATTTTGTTTCAAGTTTTTGTTTTGTGGTTTTTGTAATAAAATGAGATAACCCCTTCCCAAGTTGTATTAAAATCGGTGGATCAGCCTCTTCAAAACTCGGTTTTTTCCAAAACTCAGGTAACTTCACTTTATTATGAATAAAATCAATACTAATCCACCGATTTTCATTAAATAAAGCTTATTTTATTTACACTTTATGTGGCTTTATTATCAGCTCATAAACATTTTAAGTTTTTGTCTCCACTTTGGATTTTTTATAAATTTAACAAAAAAAAAACTCCCATTTTGCATAAAAAATCAAATTTTTTATCATTGTGGTCTGAATAATTCCGAAACTGGGTAGTATATAAAAAAATAATGCTAAAATGGTTAAACGGTTATTTTGTTTCAAGTTCTTCAGATGTGTTTTTTTAATAAAATTGTATAACTTCATCCCAAGTTATGATAAAAATCCCAAATTTCAGGAAAAAATTGAAAAAATATGATCCATAGAATTTTAAATTTCGACTGTTTTTGTAATTAGGGGACCATAACACATCAACAAAAAAGTTATATATAAGTGGTATTCCATGGCATTTTTCTTGTTGCATTGTTTATTTAATAAGCTGCATTGCTCAACGTAGAACAGATACGAAGAGAGTCTATGCGTATATAAAGTCTATGTTTCTGAAAATTTCTATTGGAA
This sequence comes from Panzeria rudis, assembly GCA_956483635.1. NCBI lineage: Eukaryota > Metazoa > Arthropoda > Insecta > Diptera > Tachinidae > Panzeria > Panzeria rudis. Next base: position 153,815,481 of record OY101449.1, on the reverse strand, counting down.
AAGGACATAAATCGAAATATCCCGTTCTTTTGACAACACTGTTCGCAATCACAACCGCTATTTGCTTCCATACGTTTTCTTTCCGTTTCAACCATTTCAAAGGTATGCACATACATTTAAAAAAAACAATCCTGGTATAAAATGCCTCTGCTAAGTTGCCTATAATTGGCAGAGCCAATATTTATTGTCAATCCCAGTATATTGTGTCTTGATGTGTACTTGTGTGTGAGTTTTATTTCGTGGATTCTTTATATCTCGAATTTAGTTCATTTAATTTAACCCATGTTTGGTTAACAATCACCCTATTTTACCTACTGTCTGCTTATTTTTCTGAATGTCTTTATTAAATTTGTATTCATTGGATTCATTTAATTTTTATATTTAGAGGGATTTTTGTGGTGCGTTTCTCTTTTTTATAAAATTTTGTTGTTGTTACTTTTACGACTGTCATTGTACAATAATATTTCCTTAATTTTTGTGAACGCAACTGCAACTTTATTCTGTTTTCCGCTGTCAGAGTGCTAAATATGGGAGTGTCCTAGTCATTTATACTTTTTGATCCCGTTTGTCGATCATCCTTTAATGCATTATATTTTGCATGTATGTGTTTATGTGTAGTTTTTGGGTTGAAAGATGTTCTTGTTCATGTTCATGTACTCGTGTATGTAAATAAATATTGTTTTACTGTTTGTTGAACAAGCTAAAACTAATGAATTTTTATTATAGTTTTTCATTTTAATGATTTATTTTGTTTAGTCTAGTTTTTGTTCACACATTTTCGGAATACGCAATTTTTTCGCTTTGTTGTCCTTAAAGCAAACAAAACGTTTGTTATTCATTTGTATTAAAATGATTTATGATTAAATAAAAATTATTACAATAAGATGATAGTCTAGGTCTATGAAGATTAATATTTGGTCATTGCAAGTTGCGTCTTTGGTAGCAACGAATTACGGACGACGTCTTATGTCTTTTGAAATGTACATATGAAATCCTTGCACTTAATATTTTGATCTTGATTTTGAATATATTTTGATCTTGCCGAATGTGTGGACATCTCTTTTTGCGCCCTACAAAACAAATAAAATACAAAATTTTTTTTTAACATTTTAGTTAATATATACCATAAGAACTTTGTGTAAAAACATCAGGCAAAACTAACTTAACACTGCGATCCAGCAAAGATGGCTAAAACCGCTTAGGTTGACATAAGTGACATTTACTAAGTAAATACGAACAAAAAGTTTTAAGAATTTAAAGAATGTGTTCAGATAATCATCCATTTAGATAACTCATCACTAGAGAAATCGGAAATATGCTCTAAAAAATGTGTTCTATGCGCATTAAATATGTACTAAAAACTTAAAAACATGCTTCAAAAATATAAAAAATATGCTCTTAAAACTTTATCATTTCGTTTATAATTTATATAATACTCATTTCTGATATCTCGAATTATGTACATATATTGGTGACATGCAATGATGTCCAAGAAGATAACGTCCACGGACATAATTTCCATTTCAAAAAGGAAATATTGTCCATAGGAATGTCGAATAGTGGCTTCGCAGTGTAAAGGTTTTCTGCCTAGTCAAAAATCTGAACTCTGCGAAGCCACTATTCGACATACCCAGAGAAGAAAATAATTAATTCCGTCCAAAGCCCGGCTATGCAATCAATCTTCACTATGCAGTAACATTTGCATGAACTTTACTTGCATTTTTTATGGTCATTATTTCATTTTCAGCGTGGAAATAGTGTCCATACAAACTATTTCATTGGACATTATTGTATGCCACCATATACTCAGCTTCCTTATGGGTCGATACAACAATGCCAGCATGGACTTTCATCTGTTCGAATATAAAATGTTGGGCACCAAGACATATTTTGTGGTTCCTATTAGGAACATATTAGCAAAATCGCATAAATAGCTTAAATATTCGCAAAAACGCGACTATTCCCGTCCGGCTCAAAAGAAAAAAGTTTTATATGTGGAAAATTTTTAAAATTTTCTATGGCAAAACAGACTTTTTTGGTTTTTTTTTCTTTTGTAAATATGTATGCAAATTAAAATTTAAGAAAGGCAAACTATACAGGAAAATAGCAAAATATGCCAGAAAAATGGGGAAAAATGCTCTAAATATTCTACTAATTGTAAAATATGCAAAAACATGCTGCAAAGTGTAAAATATGCAAAAATATGTACGAACAAATCGATGTCAATATTCTTAAAAGGTTCTGAAACGTATAAATATCTTATTTGTTCCTACATACATCGCACTGGAAAAAACATGTAGTTGCATATTTGCAGTTTCCCTGCTCATCGCACATGAATACTTAAGTCGTTATTGCTGAAAATTTACGGCATCAGAATAGAAGTGAGGGTGCTGTTGGTTCAAGTGTTTAGTGCGTCAACTACAAAGCAAAAAATGATACCTCAGACCTTTGGCTCGAGACTAGTTTCAGGCAAGTCATCTACATCAGGAATTTGAAAAAATCATCGGCGAAGCAAAACAATTAATGAAATGGTTACACATACAGCTTGCGAACGTTAACGTGTCTACATAACAATAGAGCCGCAGAGTTCCACACATATAATTTTACTTTGTAAAATACCTCGAGTATTGGCAAATCTGTTCTCAATTTACAAGAATATGCAGACTTGATTTTTTAAACTATTTGGCCTTCGTATTGGTCTCATTCAGTTGTCTCGTTCCTCAGTAATTGCTGTAACCGTCAACTGTTATGTCACTCCATCCCGCCCCTCACCAACATTTTTTTCTAGACTTTTAGTTTTTTTTTTTCATTTTTTATTAATAACAATCAAGCTTTAAGCTAATTTTTCCGTGACAAATCTTAAAAAATTTATTTTGGCTCTCAATATAATGCTAGTAAGGGTGCTGCCATCACGGCTTCTTTCAGTAACACTCTGCAAATATTATGCCAATGATTTTCTGTCCTGCCATTCTTTTCTTGTATCCTCTTTCGTCACAGTTTCCCAGTTTTGTCTGTAGCGACTCCAACTTTTTGAAGGACTTATCTCGACTGGAACACTCTACCTATCGCAGTTGAACTTGCCTAAAACTTCTTGAGCCATCAGTTTGCCAGTTCATATCCTTACGTCTCGTTTCCTCATTCTTACGATTCATACCCCATCCCCATTTCCTTTTCGTTTTTAAGTGATCAGCATCGAGCTCGATTTGTCGTCGCAGAATCCATTTTTAACAGGAACTAACTTAGATATTAAACTCATAGATAGTTATAGTCGAAAGTGCGTGCGGGCTCTCCAGAAGTCCGGCTAGGGACATGTCAGGTGCTCTCCTAGACTAGTAGCTATTAAACTTCCCAAGAAAAAAATATTGCGTTTCTGCAAGCAGTAACAGAGTTGCATACTTTCTACATGTGATGTTTTGAAGCATTTCCTAGGATACGCAAAAAGATGGCAAATAGCTCTCAATTTATTTTTAAGCTCAAAGCAACAATGAAGTTGGATGATAATATAGTAATAAGACGTAGAGACATGATTTTAGCGCATTTTTGATGCTTTAAAAAAAGTGCAGTTTTATTTAAAAATAGGACTCACGAATAGAACATCGCGAAAACATCATGCCTTTTTGATGCGCATTTTGAAACAGGAGGCACAACAACAACTATCAACTCTCGCTTACAAACCTGCTTTAACCGAAGCAGTAGTTTTTGATAAGTTATTATTAGCCTGGAGTTAGGTCTTCCGTTTGTGGCAAAAACATAAACTAGTAAGCCAAAAAGGCTTCGGTAGCTTGCCTTTGGTTTCAGTAGTTTGCGTTTTTTACTTTCAACCTATGAAAAATATTTCTCCTCTCTCTATCTCTATCTCGCTTCCCATCTATTTCACACTGGCCTCGAACCTCATCCTTAGCATCCAAATCATAGATCTCTACTTTTCACAGCTGTCGCAAGTACGTTATGTCATGTCGTCATGCCTTTTGGAATCAGTAGTTTTAATAACCAAAGATTTTATTTTTGAATTTGGAACGATTTTCTGTCATCCCACGTCAAATTTGGTTTGTAAACAGACCGGTTTCGGCTATATGCCATCTTCAGTGTTCTATTGAATATTCAATAGAACACTGAAGATGGCACATAGCCGAAACCGGTCTGTTTACAAACCAAATTTGACGTGGGATGACGGAAAATCGTTCCAAATAAAAAAAAACCCCCCGTCGGAAGAAAAACACAACACTCAAAAGATTTTATCCATAGTATATTTTACTTAGGACATCGTTATATAAATTTTTGTATCTCTAAAAATTTTTAGTAATTTTTATATAACCCACCTGTATGTGGCACAAACTACAAAACTTAAATTTAAATGTGAGACATTTTTCTCTTTTTTGATTTCTTTAAATATTCAACTTTAAAAATTGTACCAAAGAAAACAATTTGTATGTGGCATCCATCCAGTAAAAATATTAATTCAAATAATCGTTTTACAGTAAACAGTATGCTTCGGATTTTAATTAGCCGCTACAATAAATATGTTTGTTGTAAACAGGAGTATGGTTATTAAAAGAAACACACGCAAACACACTTACACACTAAAAGTATCATCCACCTACTCAGATGGAAAATAGACAGAAGAGGAGCAAAAATATATTGGACTATAAAAATCAATAGGAAATAAATAAGACTAACACTCGGCATGATCATCTTCATAAACTAAAACATTTTTCCAATTAATTTCTTGCTCTGCACAATGAGCAAAGTGTTGTTTTTTAATTCCAGTTAGTTTCAGAATAATAAGGTGAAGTAGAAGTGATTTGGGAAGCCCCCTACATTTATAATACATGTATGCAGACCAGTAAACCTTCTTCAATTCTCATTGGTAAAAATGCATAAGCTTCCATGTTTTGGAAAGATAAACCAACAGAAAATTTTCATAACTAAATCGTCGAAAAAAGATTAATTTAAACATTTCTGTAGTAGTTTTGCTTCATAGGTGTTTCATGTTAATTCAACATGGTTTTACAATAACCTTCAAAGAACATTTTTCCTCTAAAATAACTAAATTTTATGTTGATTTAATATTCCAGTACAGTGAAATAAAACTAAAGTTGATAATGAAATAATACGAAGAAACATCTGAATCAAAGTTATTTCAAGTTGAAACAACGTGAATTTTATAACGAAATAAGACGAATAATCATATTGAACCAAAGTTATTTCAAGTTGGAAAATCGAGAATTTGATATTGAAGCAACACGAATCAAAGTTGTTTCAAGTTTATTAATAATTTTTACTTTAATGATGTGTATTCGTATAGATATCAGAAAAATGTGTGTTGTAGTTGCCTGCCCCAGCCAAGATTTGAACTCGGGCCACTTGCTTGGTAGCCAGTGCGCTAACCACTACAGCGATAACAGCTTCAAACATTACTTTAGATATACACTAAATCAATACCATCATAAGTGACAAGAATTTCACTTTAATTCAACATGATTTAATTGATTATTTAACACACAATTTATTTTAAATTAAATTTATAATCACGTTGATTTAAAATGAAATATAACTTTTATAACAATGTTGTTTTAACATTGAAAAATATTGTATCAACAAGATTTACGGCTAGACTAATAACTTTTCATTTAAAATTAATATGAAACAGAAAGAAATTTTCGCTGGTAATACAAAGTTTGTAGGCTATTTACATTTACACAACAAACCCGAGCATCAACACAACAGTGCATTGTAGCAATTTACAAAGCAAATAAACACCAACACACTTAAGCAAGAAATTATTTCACATAAATTTAATACGATTTCCAATCAAAATGGCGAAATGTTGAATTTAAATTGGTTTTTTTGTCTGTATGTGTGTAAAATTGCACAATATAGAACGAAATTAGCATAAGTGCAGATGAATTTGGACCAATATATAATGAAAGATATGATTATTTCTTAACGCTGTTATGATTAATATGGCGCAGAGTCAGCAGAACAACAAATAAAACATTTGCTGAATGGAATAGAAGTAGTTTCTGGTGAAATCCAATATCATAATTTGTTGAAAAATATCCAAAAATGTTTACAACATCTGACACCAAGAGACGAAGGACGCATAGATCCAACAAACTAAAACAGCTAAATATGAATTTTAATACTTCGATACCTGCCTAGTGGGATATCGCGAACAAAAATCATTTAATTCCGAACTAGGTTGATAAGGAAGAGCTACGGTGTCTCTTTCTGCCTCTCCTCTCTCTCTCTTTCTGTCTTTCGATTACAAAACAGCTTCCGATGATATATTGGTATATTGTACACAATACTGCCATTTATTGAGATAAGCTCAAGCTCTGAATCTAGTTTTGTGAATTTCGCCTCCTTAGAGAAGAATTTATTTATTCACAGCATTACAAAAAAAGTAAAATTTCAAGTGGTATTTTTTTCTGAAACATGATCATGTTTGGCTTTCCAATGGCCAATATCTTGAAGGACTCTAAATATTTAAATCAAATTCATTAGATATGCATTTTTACAGCTTTAAGTTATTAAAATGTTTATTATCCCAATTTAGGAATTAGAAAAGCTTCGTTAAGTATTTATGAACAGCAACAGTTGCCAGTTGTAGCAAATAACAAGTAGATTTCTCTACAAACTCAATTCTGCTGTAGCTAACGAAATATAATCGTAGCAACTTCCTTTTTTGATTGTTTAAACTCAGTGTGATACTACAGATAATGATAAACATAAATACATTTTTATACACATGTAGATATTTAGATATATTTTATGAAAAAGAATAAAAAAAAGAACTATATAACTTAAATAACAGCAGATTTAGTAGGATTAAACCTGTTAAATGTAAACTTTTATAAGAGTAAAAAAATAATAATAATAAAAATTGAAGAAAAAACAAAATCAATGGTTTTTGTCATTGACCAGCTGCACGGCTGAACACAATTATAAAATACAACACAACATACGAATGAGAGTGTAAATTCGCGTGTAAACACTTTGATCACCTGCTGGCAACAGCAAAATAAGGGACATCAACATCAACGCCTGAAAGAAAAAAAGACAGTCAATCCTGGACTCGTGCATGCAAACAAACTAACGGTTTAGAATTCGGCATTAAGAAAACCTTTTCTTTCGCACCAGCAGCAGCAGCAGTAGAATTCATTTAAAAAAATCTAGGTTTTTCTTCATCATTTTATGTTTCTTTATTCATGGTTTATTGTTGCATTTGGAAGCTCAGCCAACTTGCAACACATGCGTATTAGCAACAACAACCATAACAAAACAGCAGTAACACGATTGCTTACAAAACAGCTCACAACAAGGGAACACCGTAAAAAGCTACTTCAACTTACTGGAAGAATATCATTATAATCAACACTTGGAATACAGTGGTCTTATCTTTTTTCCCGTTTTTAAGTTGTTTTTTATTCAGCTTCAACAATGCTGAACTTTAAATCAAAACAGTCCATGGTGTCGAAGGTATTGTCTGTATAGTGACTGAAATTAAGACATCGAAATTAAAATATACTTGTTAAATGAATAAATTTGTCCAAAGCTACAGCAGGGAGAAGAAAAGGATTTTGTAGTGGCCATACAAAAATAAACTTAATATATCATATTGTCTAAAATCACACTTGCCAATCGATGTCGCTGTAAGTATGTTGGCAAAGAAATTCCAAAAAAGTAATTAGGGTTTACTATACAAAACTTTAGATTTCGACTTTGAATTATATTAAAAACAATCATTACATCTTAAGCAGCAAAATAAGAATTCAAAAGGGAGATTTTTTTATAATGGATAGTAAATTGTGAATACGGTTAGACTAACTATTCAAGGAAGTTAATACAGAATTAATTGCATCTGGCATATGAAATTATATGTAAAAAATCTTCTAATTCATTCAGTATCAAAGAATGCATTAAATCATCCCGCAGTCTATCTTTTAACTTTTTAATTTATTTAGAAAAACTATAATTTTCCTACGGACTTAAGCACTTTTTGTGCTGTCTTCGAATATCTTAAAGTTTTGAGTTTTCGGAGAAATATTTATACATTCATTCGGAGCAACTTCGATTTTTGCGAATTATATATTTACAAAAATTAGGGATTAACGCAATTTTTATGAATTTTTCAAATGTGTATTAAGTAGGGTATTCATTCGGTTAACCGTTAATCGGTTAACCGGTCAATTACTACCCGATTAACAGATCGGTTAATTTAAAATTGGCTATTTTCGATTAACGGTTAAGCCGGTTAATTTCAGTCGATTAACCGATTAACCGACGTAACAAAATTTTAAATTTTTGTAGAATTATAACATATTTTTGTGTGTTCAATTATTTGTTTCGCCTCATATACAAAAGGTGTGTTTAGAAACTATTTGTCATACAAACAAAGAAGTGTGTTCAGTGATCTTAACTTAAGTAAAACTTTAAAATCCTTGGACGTGGCTATAAAAGAGCTTAGTAAAGACTCTGATACTGTAATTGAACTTGAGGGAAGTACTAAGTTTTTGTTTAATAATTTAATAAAAACTAGTAATACTATTGCCAACAATTTAATTAAAAATCCAATGATTAGATTTAATGAGAGACGAATTCAATTAGTTTATACCTTCACTCTGGAGTATTTCCTTCTAGCAACAGTGTTTTAAAATAGAGTACAAAAACAGAAGCTAAGAAATTCGGAAGCAACATATTTTACAGAAAGTTCGGTGCTGAGCTCTGGCAGTATGAGTCAGAGGATCACCTAACAACAGTAGAAACTATCGATACATAATAATACAGGAAATGACAACAGGGCATATTGGAAAATTTTATATGTTTAGAGAAATCCAGGAAAAGTACTGCTAAACTAGATATTCTGTATTATGGATTGCTTTCGATTTTTTCAAGATCTACGGAGTACATAGTTTTAGAGTACATAGTTTTAATATTTTCGATATTTTAAAGAAACTATGGAGTTCTAGTAGATTTAGGAAATTTTTGTGTACATTTTAATACACATGTATTAAATTTAGAATTTTCTAAGAATTTATGATTTTTTCGTAGTAATTTTAATATTTGCGTTCTTTCGATATAATTACATATGTATGTGACTGATTCTCATTTCAAATTTTTTTTTTCGTGTCCGCTGAAAGTATAGTTAAATATTTCATAAAATAAAGGTATAAAATGGAAACTGCTTTGTCATGATTCAATAGATTATAAACAAATACTGTTTTTACTCTCTTCATACAAATTGACGTGTCCGTAATGCATGCTGTTGACTTTCCACATTAACAAACTACGAATTATTCTAAAACCGAGATTAAATTTATAACGGTTTTAGAATATTTGCATTTGCTTCTCTTATTTTATACATCAAACTTTTTAAATATATAAGAAATTATATATATATATATATATATTTTAAATTGTTGTTGCCCCAGTCTTTTGTATTGAGCATTACGCTTTTTTAGTACGCTTCATTACTCAGTTTAATTATTAAAATTGGATTAACAAGATACACTAAAATATTACTGTATGTTTGTACTTCTAAATATTTAAAAGTTTAGTGAACTTTGTTAAATATGTAGTAATATATTGTAAAACGTTTCATCAATTAATCATCGTTTGTATCCAAAAAAAAAATTATTGAGTATTATCCATCTTTTTTAATATACATAATTGAAATATTTTAGTGAATACCTAACACAGAAAAAATTATGATAGCTTTTTTTAAACAAACATGTTTTTGAAACTGATTTTAAATCTTTATTATTGTCTCTATTTAGTTTAATAACTAATTTTGTTTGACTTATTATTTCATTTCATTTACCTACCGCCAATGTTGGCAACCTGATAAAATTATGAAATTCTTTGATTTATTTTTTATATTTCTCTAAAACATTTTTTGATTGAAAGAATTTGTTTATTGAAAAAAATCAGAATTTTTTTCAAACAAATTATTAAAAATTTTTGCATTTGAATTTACAAATTTCTTTATAGGACCTAAATTGAACAAATTTACATTTGATTCAGGGAATTTGGTATTTGAAGTGAAAAATTAGTTTTTTCTCTGTAAGGAGATTGTGTTAAAATACATCGAAGATTTTATATCTGAATTGCATTGAATGTAACGCCCAAGACACAAAAATCGAAAAATATAATTTTATTTCAGGATCCTACCTTCTCATATATAGATATATATGTATATTAGTTACATTGATAAGCAAACAAAAAACACAAAATTTAAGTGTAGAATGAGAATCAGCCATGCATATTGCGGAACTCTACTGGACTAGAAGATTTTTGTGTATTTGTGAATTTGTACTACATTTGGAATTTTCGGAAAAAATTATATTATTAGATTTTTGCGCTTTTTTTCTGATAGCTTCAAGAGATTATGGATTTTTGGAGAATTTGAGGAGTTTAATTATATAGTCTAATATGCACTAAACGTAAATTTTTCGAGGAATTTGCGTTTTTCTTCGGGGTAACTACGATTTTTGCGACTTTGCGAATTTTAGTGGATTTAAGGAATCTGTATTATATATTGAAATTTTTGAGATTTTGAATTTTCTCCTGAATAACTCCGACTATTTGTAATATATATATAAAGAAATTATGGAATAATACTGGATTTGAAGAGCTTTTCAATTTGTACTAAATTTGGAATATTCGGAAAAATTTTCGGAGTAACTTATTCATTTATTCGATATATATAAAAATATTGTAGAATTCTTAAGGATTTCAGGAATTTTTGTCTACATTGTTGAATTTATACTAAATTTAGCATTTTCGGATAATTTAGTTCTTTTCGTAGGTGAAACTCACTCTAGTGTACATATTTAAGAAATATTTGCGCATATTTATATTTGTTTCAAATTTGCATTTTGGTGCATTTTTAGTACGTAAATTGGCAATTTTCCGATACTGTTCTATTTTTTTGGAGTAATTTTGATTTTTTTTCCATTTATATAATTCTATTGGATTTGAGCAGTTTTGTATGAAATTATTTATGTATGAAGTTATACTAAATTTCGAATTTTCGGAGAATTTTTGTTTTGTCCGAATACCTTAGATTTTTGCATTTTTTCGCTATACTTAAAGATTTTATAGACTTTTAGTGGACTAAAGAACATTTTATGTATTTTTATTTTTGAGATTTTTCGATTTTTTCGGTGCACCTTCCAAGCTTGCGATATATAAAGAAATTGTGGTTAAATCGTGGTGGACTTAATCCATTGAATATGTATTAAAGTTAAATATTTTTGGAGAATTTTCGTTTGCTTTGATCTTGTAAGAGTTTTCGATTTATTCAGCATCTTTTTAAACAAGTTGTCTCTTAAAATATGAAAATCTCTTCAAAGCTTTTGTTGGAAAACCCTTACAAAATTCTATTGATTCATTTATTTAAGAATTAACAAAGTGCAGTAAAATAACTGGCGAAGGAATTGAAAGCTGAGACAGACAGTAAGAAGCTTGTAAAGCAACTGTTGTCGTGGGTTGTAAACAAGCCACATCAACAGTAACTTTGGCAGGAGCAATAACAACATCAGCAACTGAATTTTTTTTTAAACGAAATGTATAACGTTAGCAACAGGCTTCTGCTGCCAAGCAACAGCTTAGACGGTCAGACAGATAGACAGACAAACAATAACTATATAAGTAAGTATATTGAAACTAGAAACTTGTACTTTTATGTTACATACAAATTTGTATAACTATTTTTTTTATTCGATGTTCTTACAACTCTTAAAAGTTTAAAGCGGAAAGTTTTAAAGAAAAAATTCATTTGTATAGATAGAAAATACGCAGGAGTCGATTGTAGAATGAGCTAAAATATAAAAATGGCAAGTTACTGATTTCACACCGAGTTTTCATCAGATCTTGATGTTTTGAGATCGTAAGAATCTATTCTGACTATTTTTACGATGATATCCGTATTGATGTATGTATGTGTGTGTGTGTGTGTGTGTGTGTGTGTGTGTGTGTGTAAGTATATAACAGCATCATAACTTTTCAACGCACACACGGCAAAAGTAATGGTTTAGGTGGAAAAAGATATTTATGTAACTTATTATCTTATTAAGTAGGGAATAAACATAATATGATACTTTATGACAATTTAAGCATAAATAACGACTTTAGAAAGGAAATAATGGGTTGACTCACAATCTTTACTAATACATATTAAAAATGGGAAAGGAAGTTTGTTTGTTTGTTGCGCTTTAACGGCTAAACGGCAGAGTCGGCGTTGATGAAATTTAGAACACCGATATATCTGAGCCTAGAAGGACACATAGGCTGCATATTTTTTCAAAACTAAGACCATGCGCGGCGGTAGGGGGCAATTGCTGCCTCTCTGAAACTATCAAACAAATTTTAATGAAATTTAAGAAATAGAGCGATCTCTATTTAGATGGGCACATGAGCTTTGTATTTTTTAAATAAGACCACGAGTTACGTAGAGGGAAATTTCTGCCCCTGTAAAACTATATAACCCATTTTAATAAAATGTCAAACATAGAAATATGGACACATAGTTTCTGCCTCCGATTTAATGAAATTTAAAACAGATAAATCCCTATTTAGATCAATAATGTCCGAAGAGATTTTCTAAAATCCCTACATATCCTTTAAAAACCCGCTCTTTTCGCCTACAACCACATTTTTGTCAAAAAACAGTTCTCAGTTTAGTTTGTCATTAAAATTTGTGAACTTTCATAAATTTTTAGCCCAAGTTGATATCAGTTTTAACGTTGACACATATTATCATAAGTATTGAAGGACAACGGTATTATCAATTTTTGTCCACCTACATCTTTACTTTTGCGGTGTGTGCAGCGGTTCAACCGATGGTAAGGAAATTTTCGCCATTCTAAAGATTTTGGCTAAACTTAGTTATCGTGTAGATCCCGATATTAACCTTAAAAAAAACTACGTCGATTGTTAAAAGTTTCATCAAAATCGATTAATTCTATCAAGATATACGTTATAGAAATTTTCGAAAAAACCGTTTCTCTTTAAACCATTCCAAGAGTACTTATCAAATCGATTTCTTTTATTCGGTCACTATTAAAAACTTAGAAGAAAGTTGTGTCGAGAGATTTCGTTGTAGAAATTAAAAAAAAAAAAATATTAATCCAAAAATCTCAAAGTTTTGGAATTTTTTGCAATAATTGTTAAAGTTACACTAAAATTCGATTGTAAGCTATTTATGTATGAACATTCCATACTATAGGGTACAGCAACTGCGTCAATTCTAGCATCCTTCCTTAAAAAGCAAGAAGTCAAACCGCAACAGCAACAGCTACAGCAAGCAGTAAGTAGTTGATTATTTGTAGTTTAGTTTTATAAGTGTTTAGCTGTGATTCAAAAGCAATCCAGTTAATAAGATGAAAATGCACAGAATTATATATATTTAAAATATTTATTCTCATGCTCAAACTGGGTACTCGAATATTGCTGCAGTTTTGGTGATATATAAATTGCATTTCTTTCTTTTTAGTTTTGTTGGCCACAGCAAAACCACAACAACAATAAAAAAGAGAGAATATATAGAAAAGGATCACAGCATGTTGTCCCTGATGCGTTGATCATTCATTATTTAAGAATTGAAAAGTTAATTAACATTTTTTATTCTCAGCCACAAGAGAAGAAGCAAATCGAATGAAAAAAGAACTAAATAAAGATGCATTGCTTGGCAATTTACGAGTATGAATTTATTGAAAATACAAGAAAATATTTTCTGAAATAAACAACTACAACAACAAAAGTAAAATTTATAATCCTGAATTAGTTTCGTTTTATTTGCTTTGATTTTTTTATTTTATTTTTTGCTTATTTCTACTGCTGCTATTGCTGCTACAATTGACAGTGTAAAATGTGTAATTTGTTCAAATTAAGTTGTTCGAGATCTTTAGCTGAAATTAATATATAAAAGTGTGAGTGTGTGATTTGAGATGTTAATATCTAGGAATAAATCGATGACAATTTTAGTGATACATATTTGGCATGAAGTTAGCATAAGTACCGAAATTGAGCTGCGCATTAACGAAAACTTATCATGAACTTAGCATAAGTGAAGAAATTGAAATGTATGATAACGAGCATACAATTTGACATTAGAATTCACCGTAGAGTGTAGTCATGCGTCGTACCCACAGTCCACAGTGATTTTCAATGTCAAATTGTATGGAATAGCTCATTTAGATCCATTTTAATTTCTTCATTCATGCTAAGTTCACGCCAAGTTTACGTTATTCATACACTGAAAGAATTTCGCTTCATAAGTCCGATGAAATGATTTCGTTACATTACCAGTGAAACATTTCATAATATGCATGTACATATCTGTATGTGAAATTTTACGAATATTGAGAAATTGTTTCATTGGAATTGATTCATTAGTTTTTATAGTTTCATTGAACAGTTTCATTGGATTTATTACAACGACATTTTGTAATTTTATGGAAAACTCTTTCAGTGTTGGCAAAAACTTTTTAATAGACATTTAAAGAGTTTGAAATGTATACTCTTAAAAATGAAAAAAACAAGAAAAAGTTGTAATTTTTGAATGCCACAATTTCAATTAAATATATTTCATAGTTTTGATGAAAAATTTTATTGCATTTATGAAATGCCGATGAAATAAATCACACAGATATGTATGTACATATTTTCACAACTTTATTTAGTGGAACAATTTTCAACCAGAAGCCAACAACAAAAATAGTTTTGCATGATTGTTGTTGCTGCGACCTTTCTTATTACACTGGTCTGCAAAGGAAATAGTTCACCTCTTTGTATGTATATTCCACATATTTTTATTTAAAGGCGATTTTCGAGTATACTAGACACTCATAGAGTACCTTGATTTGAGAGCGCTGTTGGCTGAGTAGTTAAGGTTCTGCCTTCAAGCACATAATAAAACAAGAGTCTGAGTTCGATACTGTAAGCGGTTATAAACATTAAAAAAAAGTTTTTATGTTCTTAAGCTACGGTCACACTTGACAAATATTTGAAGAAAAAAACGTGACCAACAGACAAACTAAAATGTTATTTCCTTAATTCTAATGTTTTTTTAAACATTGGTTTGCATTTATTACAAATTATATAAAAATAGCTTTTTGCAGTATAATTACTTTTATTTTGTAATATAAAAACCAAGTTAAATCACACTAATCCTGACCAAAATGAGTGGTTATGCTTATTTGATCAAATATTTACGTACATATCTGTAGCATTGAATTGTGTATACATTAAAATAGCCAGAAGCAAAGTTTAAAATATTTGTTTAATAAAATAATTTCATTGAGACCATGAAATAGTTTCATTAAAATACATAAATACTTTCACTAAAATAATGATATGTGTATTGTCGTTAGTCTAGCGAAATTATTAGATTGGATCAATGAAATTATTTCATAAATGTATTTGGTGAAATTTTGCCTAAAAAATGTTAACGAAAAATTGTTGCATTAATCCAACGACACGCAGCGTTGGTTGAATTTTAATGAAGTTTTTCATTTGATTATCGTCAAAATTCATAGAATTTATGAAAGAATTTCCTGCAGTGTACGGCCTAGAATTTTTAACAAAAGTTTGTATCAATAATAAAAGGTTTTTTTATAACAAACAAAACTAGTAGAAAATTAATTAAAGTTTTGTCGTGATTTGTTTTCTAAGAGAAAATAAAAATTTAATTAAATTGAAAACTTGAACAGTTAATATTAATGTATCAATTATGAAGTGTCGTTGGCGATATTTTTGAATTCTCTTAAAATTAACGAACTTAAAAGCGAATTAAATCAACAAGAAAAAATTAGCAAATTAAAATGATTTTACATACAACACACGCAGAGACCAACACAAGCATTTGAAACAATAATAGTTTGAAACTTGAGACGACAAAATGTTTGCATATACAATTGTATCTACACGAATGAACGTGTACGACTAATGACTGAATGAATGAATGAATGAGTGAGTGAGTCAATTAATGTTTGTTCGCTTATTAAATGATCGAAATACAAATACTATAACGATTGGCTTAACTGATCAAACTATTGCGATTAGACGCCATTAAACATTTAATACAACCGATCAAATGTTTGCGTTTTTAATACAAATGAACTGTTGACGCCAGAAACCCATTTAGGTGTGCGTTTTAAGCGCATTTTCTTTCATAAGTTAACGTTTGTTCGTTCAACCAGCTATCAGCTAGACCACATTTTAACCAACCAGTTCACAATATCTATTAAAAGATAATAACGATTTTTTTATTTCTTGCTAATAGTTAGTGTTGAAAAGAATATTACCGAAACAGGAAATTAAGTAAAAAATAAAATTTACTTTATTGAACATTTTAGCCGAATGGAAATAAATAAATAAATAAAACATATTTTAATACAAACATAAACAACCAACATTAAGATAAAGATTTTCATTAAAAATAAAAATCAATGAATGAAATCGTATTACATAAACTTTTCAATTTACACGTGATTTTCAAGGGTTCTTAAAAAGATAGGCAACTTTTTCGTCTAGAAGATCTATGCAGAAATCACTAAGAAATTTAATACTTTTCAATTAATAGATTTTGAATTCAGGATGAAACATTTCATTCCAAATTTTTATGTAGCAATTAGTATATTATATATTATATAGATCTGTATATCTGTAGTATCTATATGTTATATAGATCTGCATCTGAAATACTGTCAAGTTTGTCGGAAATCGTTTGTACTACCTGAGACCTATTGTTTTCAGAATCTGTTGCATATCAAGTTTTCTTATCCTTAATACAACTTTTGCTGTGCAATTTCTCATTCATTGACATCTACGATCTATAAATTCAATTTTATCGCTTCTTTCTTATCGCTGCACGAAAATTGCACTCTTTCATTTATCTGCCCTTCTTGCTTCGATAACAGACAGCGACACAAAAACACTTTTCTTTTAATAATTTATAATTTTAATTATTCGCATAAATTTATTGATTGAAACAATTTAGCGATTGTATGGGCATTCGAATACCATGAACACACACCATCATCATTGTCAAACCAGCTTCGTTCATTTTAACAGATGATGATGATCAACATTATGATGATGTTTATTATTATTATTGTGATTGCTAACAGTCAACTGGACCATTAAGATGATACAGGTGTCGCTACTAGAATTTCATTATTAGTGACGTGATCATATTTGTTTTCATTTTTATTATAATTTTGGAAATGCTATTTCATTCGCTCGTTTGATTTGTTTAAGTTGCAATAAATTAATAATTATTTCAAAACAAACTTGAAATTTAAATGACACAAAGTCAATTTATGAATCTAAATATCGCATTTTTTCAAAGAGGAAATAGTGCATTTACATATACTTATTATTATGTATGTATGTATTATTAATATGTAAGAGAATAACTTGTTACAGATTGCATGAAATTCAATATCTGGATACTTACACTATGTGAAAAAATCGAAAAAGTTTGAGATACATTTTAAAAGACCAAGTGTAGGTTGTAGGTATACTTGCCATTTTTGGAAATTTGATTACACCCCCAAAATAGATGTTTATCGATAAAATACGATAAAAATTTCCACTATTTTATTTCTGGACCGATTTTAAATTTTTAAACGGTACCGAATTGAGAAAGACTTAAGCTTTTCCGTGTGTATTTAAAATATTTTATTTTGACTAACATTTCGTGGAAATGCTATTAAAAAGCCACAGATCTTTTTATTTTTAACGATATTTTTAATTTGGCTTTTTTGCATCACTTGTTTGAAAAATTACTCGGTTTTTATTTTCTTAAGAAGTGTATCTTCTTATAAAAATCGGCTAGGAATCAACAACACAAAAAAAAATTGTAAATACAATTAATTGTTTTGTTATATCAATTAAATAATTAATTGATTTTGAATCCGCGACGATTTTTGTAAATACAATTAGGAAATTTTAAGTTAAAGGAAAATCAGAAAAGAAAAACTTGAAAATTTTTGTTGATTTCAAATTTATTTCAATTAAGATTATTGTTATATCAACAATGTGAATTGTTGATTTTCCGAACAAATTTTAACTATTATAATTATTGTATTAACAATATTTTTATGCAATAACAATCCTCGAAGCGACTTTTTGCTTGTCTGCGAAAAATACTAAATGTCTTTGGGCGGAATCGACCCGGCGACCTCTAAACTAATAAGACTAACGTTCTTACCTCTCAGCTACAGAGCAATTCGTTATTAAATACGCAAATAGTGAATACACACAAAAAGTGATTTGCTTTGTTTCATCAACGTGTGTGCATTCATTTATTATATCAACAATTATTATTATTCATTTTTTTCCCAATACATAACAAAAAATTTGGTTAGTTCAGTTTGTTGAAAAAATTTTCTGTGTTTGTCGTATCAACAACTCAATTTGTTATATTAACAAAATATATGTTTGAATTTAAATTACATATTAACAATTGAAATTGTTAGTTGCAGTGTGATGATATTTTTTTCTGTGAAAGTTAAATTTTTTAAACAAAATTTTAAGGTAAAATAGTACATGAAAAGCATTCCCACCGAATTATGAGGCTACTCACAAAAAAAAAAACATTGGTAAAAACTATATAACTTTTTAGCTACTATTCAGATTCATTTGAAACTTGACATATCAATAGCTGAGGGACTATATTTGCACAATATAGTTTACAAAGATGTGCAGAATATGAACTAACGATATGAACTAACGAATTTACAGCGGGCTAAATCTAAAGGCATCGCATATGGAAAACTTCAGAAATTTGTGAGTTTCATTATAAAAGTGCAAAATATATTTTTTCCCTCAAATATCTTGTAAGTTGTAATAGGCTACAATGTTCACGTTTTTTTCTTCGTGCTTTTAAGCAGAATTAAAACACGCAAACATTTTCAAAATTGGTTAAAATTTGCGATAATTACAAGACTTCTATAGTTGTCAATATACGATATGTTTAGAAATTCTTCTAAAATTATTCAGATTCTGAAATCATTTAAAATTCCTTGCAAATTTATAACAACGAATCAACTTTTTCGAAAGCTTCTTTATGTTTTCTTTACTACTCCAGTTTTATTTCTAAAGTTTTTTTTTCATTTACTAAAATACAACATTTTAAATTTCTCCATCTCCTTTTTTTATTTATTTGCAATCATCACATGTCAAAGTTAACAAACATATTTTGGGAAATTGGATCCAAACAGTCAGTCGTATTGTTTTAAATTATTTTTGAAGACAAGAGAAAAACATCTTTGAATAATTGCTAATCTTTATAATTATTTCAACAATAAAGTCTGCATTAATTTCGTGTACTTTGCGAAAAAGCTGTATTGTTTCTCCATTTTGTTCTTTGTGATTATCTGGCGCATCCTGTACATCCTGTTTATTGTTGTATGCAAAGTTTTTTTTCTTCTCTTTTTTAATTCTATTGTTGGAGGAGGCGTTTAAACGTTGATGTGCTGTGAAAGATGTGGTTTCGTTTGTTTATGCAACAACTACACGAATTAACACATCATAATAACACAATAATAATTTAAGATAAATTAAATTAAAAATAAATAAATAAGCTGAAGCGGAGATGAAGCGTTTATTAAAATGGCTTGTGCATAAACGTTCTACATCTTTAATAAATGGTACGAGTAGTTCAAAATTAAAATAAAGCTGCAAAAGAAGACAAGGCAGTTAGTTTTATAGGTAAATGAATTAAAAATCTATCAGGGGGAAAGTAAGCCACAAGCAGCAGTTGTGTTATACAGCTAAAAGATTTGGCAAGTGGAGAGAGAACAAACAAGAACTTGCAATTACTTTAACTAGAGCTCCTTCCCAGCGAATTAAAAGTTTTCTTACTTAAATTGCGAGACAGGATTAAAAGCAAAACATATCGAGTTACACACTTGATTGTTACTTTCAATGGAATCAAAATAAATGCAAAACTCAACCAATTTCAACATACGACTACACAAGGGTCATGCCAAATATTGCCGCCGCTCTTAGCCTGATGACAATAATGATGATGATGATGATGTTCAGCTAAAATAAAACCAATTCTACATATTCAACATGTCTTCTTCAATTTGATAATTTTATCACAAACACAATCCCCTACTTAAACAAACGAACGAACGAATGAACGAATGAACTGCAGAGAGCACTTGCACAAATCCTCCTCAATGTTGTTTAAAAATGGTGAGAAGTCGTAACACGTTCAGTAGCAATTCCCGAATCGCCAGAAACAGAAACTTCTCACAAAACTTTTTGTTTATATAAATAGGTATACAATTTTTTATTTTTTTTATGCTAAAACGACATTCAGTCCTAACGTTTTCTTTCAGTGGTTATGGCTACTAACCAACAATTGGCAATCATTATATACTTTATGGCCACTAAAAACTGAAATGGCAGCAATTTTTCGTAAAACATCTAAAGCAAGCCGACCTTACAAGACTACACCATTTCGGTTACTATAAAATGCCATCATAATAAACACACCGCAAATGTGCAACAAACAAACAAACAAGCAACCACAGTTAAAGACACAGTAACTGCAACAGCCGCAACAACGGGAATGATGATGACTACCGTACTCAGCCAGCCAGACACTCAGTGCTATTGTGGAACATAAGGTCCCGACAATTTAATGTTTATCGGCTAATGAAGTTGACAACATGCAGATTAGCGCATTTAGTCAGCGTCACCACCACCAACATCATCATCAACAGCATCGGCATCGTCATGATCACGATCATCATCACAATCACAACAATAGCCACTAGAGCCAGCCTTCTCTGAATCAGAATATTTTTCTTTAAATGGCAACAAACTGAATTTATATGCCTCATTGTGATTTTATTTCTTATTTTTCATTTATTGTCCATCGTTTACTGACTTCTTAAGTTGTTTCTTCATTTACTTTTAATACAATAATTTTCATTTGTCTCTCACACCATCGTTATCCTCAAGGCGTCTTTCTTTCTGTTCCCTCTCTCTCTCTCTCTCTCTCTCTCTTCCTTTTACAACAAGGCCAACAATATGAAACTTAATTATAAATTAATAATTTTGAAAGTTATCATTAGATTAATGCTTTAAAATTTGCTATCTACAACATGTGTATGTGTATGTGTGTGTGTGGAAGAGGTGACTACGAAAGCCATTGGAACTTGCTACAATTTGTGGCATTGCTTATGAATGTTGTCGCAATAAATGGCAGCAACATTGCCATGCAAGAATCAAACAGTTGATAATAAATGTATTTATGAATGTGTATTTCATTTTGCTTCTTTGCGATTGTGTTACATTATTCGGCTTCTTTTGATGGAAATATTTTAAGAAAATGCCAACAAAAATTTATTTTCTTACAAATTTAAATAGAAGAACAGGAAACAGAAGTGATTCATGAAAGAGTGTACAAGTAAACTTTCGGGTAAACTTGTTTTGAAAGTCATATTAATTTGGAATTTCGCTTTTCAGCTAAAGATTCAGTTGCAGACAAATAAATTTCTAACGCTATTTTCGAACTTTTCGAACTATAATGGCTTTTAATCCAAAATAATATTTAATATCAAGCAAAAGTTCATAATATTATTTACTATAGATTGCTCATAACATACTAATTTCTTAACAGTAAGGAAAATTTATTTCTATAGGTAGAAGGTAAAGTACACCAAGTCACATTTTGAAAATTTCATAGGAGAAGCAAGAACATCTTCGACCAGCACCTATGCAATGGATTGTGCCGGAACTAGGAACATTGGTAATAAAAAGGAAGATATAGGGAGTACTGATTGTGAACATTCGATTTGAACGTTCCCACAATGAAAGTAACAGGAATGACCACTGCATGGAACTTATTCCACATACGAACTTTTTGGCTAAAGAACGAATCATAGTGGTTTTCACTGACGTATCGACAAAAAATAGTTGAGCTCTTAATGAAGAGCTTGGTATTCGCAGAAACCCCACGCGAACGATTTTCCATTAGAGCACATTCCATTGTACTATCGATCAAATAGTGAAACACAACCTACATTGAGAGTCACCGATAAGCATACATGAGAGTTCTATTCCATTTCTGGTCCGATATGCATACATAGGTGATATAAATAGTAAGGAGATCACATGGGCTGAAGTGTTTCTTACCCCGTCTTAAGAAACCGACACACTTGAAGGCTTCTTTTGAGAATTTAAAAATGCCATCATTCCATCGGATATCACATTAAATTTTAAGTTTGACATGGATGGTCATTCAGAAAACTAAGAAATGACGTAGGAAAAAGAACGGAACCTTAAGGTACCCTTAAATTAATTTTGAGCTTGTTTTATTAGATCCCATCTACAACAACTCGAATAGCGCGATCCCTGAAAAAGTTCAATATAAAGCGAGAGAAATCATCACCGACACTAAAAGCAACAAATTGTTAACAAAAGTGCCGATGCCCCACACCTTATCAAATGCCTTGGACATAGCAAGAGCCACTATATGTATTACTGTAGCCAAAGTCGTGTATGGAATGTCACCACCTTTCTGTAAGGATGGCCAGTGAGTCGCATGTAGAGCGATTCCTACGAAATCCATATTTGAGGTCGCTGAGTAAACTATTGGAATCGAAATACTTCACAAAATAGAAATTCTCGTATTTTCAATCACTTTGTGGGTGATAATATTCAGGGTTTTTAACTCTACTTTTTTGGGTATTAACGATACATTGGCAACCTTCCAACACGATTGGGAGTTCACCAAGAGGCCATAAAGTGCTGAAAAGGCCTACCACCGGATGTGATATCGTCAAAGAGCAATGTTTCAAGACCAGTGCTGGAGTACTATCCGGACCACAAGACTTATTTATGTTGAGATCAGCTAAAGCCTTTTTAAATGCACGCTCAGGAAAGAGTATTTTTGACACTCTTTCGAGCACGGTCAGTGGCTGATTGCTTTCCGCCATGCGGCAATCACTTACAAATAATTCAGCGAAAAGGTTTGCTTTTTTTAAACAGTTCAATGAATATTTGATCATATTTTAAAAGAGTCAGAATTATTCTTTACACTTTTCTCGAAATCTGCCATCTACAGACAAATTTTTAAAACTTTTGATTAATATGATAGATTATACTACCAGATTCGTCGCATTGCTTAATTTTTTTATATCGGACTTGTTGCACGCCCGTCTCCCTGCCTTGAACTTGGTTTTTTTTTTGTTTTGCAAGAATTGTATATTAAAAATTTTAATGTCATTAGTTTTGACCAAATCCCATAACAACATAGATTTAATCCTTTTATAGTAATTTAAAAAACTGTTTTTTTTCTAACTCTCATCTTTGTACTGCCACTTTAAGGTACAACATTTTTTTTGTTGTCCCTTTATTTTACTCTACTGCAGAAAAAACAAGACATCTGCCAACTAAAAAGAGATAAAATATTTTCAAACAAAACTTAATGTAATGACAATAATGTATCCGATGATGGTGATGATAATTATTGGCTTTTTCATCTACTTTTTACATGTTTATTTTACAATCGTACTCTTTTATACATATTTGCAGAAATGTTTATTTCATTTAAATTTGGATTTTATTTAAAAGGGAACTTTTCTCTGTTTTATGAATATGAACATTACTTATGATTATTGTTAAATCTCTATTTAGTTTCTGTAGATGAATCCTGTTGTATAATTTTTTTCTTTTGCCCAAATTACCAACAAAACTAAAGGATAAAATCAAAATGTACAAACAGAAAAATATACAAACGTATTGAGTTTCAATCACAGATAAGCTGTACAAATATTAACGATGAAAATACAAATTATTCACTCACTCACTAGTAACAACAGTAAATAAGGCCAAAAATACAAATAATGTAGCCAGTCAGTCAGTCAGTCAGTCATTGAAATATGATCGAGGACAATATTATAGAAACAACCGTAAAATAACATACCAACAACGTTGTGCAACATTAAAATAAAATAATAAATTATAACAATAACAATAAAACATCGAAAGTAGAAAAATAAACAAATGTTTGAAAAACGAGTATTAAATAAATTTGTAGCGATTTTCAAATTTGAACAGTAACTTTTTTATTCAGTTTCAAATTCAACCAACCCCTCTATTGTGCCAATTATTGGACAAATGAGTAACAACTAATACATTACACTTAGAGAATAGGAAATGTATATTTTTTAAAAATAATTTTACGAAGGTCCAGTCTGTAAAGTGTACTAAAGGGTGTTTTTTTATAAAGGTATAAAACTTTAAGTTGGCAACACTTTTTTAACTGGCGGCCATTTTTTCAGCTGTCAAGTGATTTATGTTTAGTTTGGTTTGGCATTTCAAAATCAATAGACGGACGCCTGAAGAACGCTTCCAAATTGTGCAAATTTATTTTGAAAATCATGGTTCTGTTCGAGATATGAATCGCACATAATCGTCCATTAGAGCAATTAATTCGATTAACTATGGAACGTTTTCGCACCATGTTTACTCTAATCAAGTGTATGTTGAGACACCGTTACATCCAGAAAAACTTACTGTTTGGTGTGCTTTATGGGCTTGTGGAAACATTGGTCCGTAAATCGTTAAAAACGCTGCTGGTCAGAACGTTACAGTCAATGGTGACCGCTATAGAGCCATAATTTCTGACTTTTACGTTCATCATTTGAACTACCATGATGTGCAGGAGCTGTGATTTCAACAAGACGGCGCAACATGTCACACAGCTCGTGCCACAATTGATTTATTGAAGGAAACGTTTGGTAACCGCATAGTTTCACGTTTCGGACCCGTGAATTGGCCTCCAAGATCGTGCGATTTAACGCCGATAGACTATTTTCTGTGGGGATATTTGAAGTCGCTAGTCTACGCCGATAAGCCCGAAAAACTCATCGAAAATTGGACCAGCAGATTAGACTACGTCCGAACCAGCCATGGCGGTCATATGCCACAAGTCATTATTAAATTATAGCGCCAGAAGATTATCTTTCGAATAAAGTAAATTTCATGTCAATTTAAAAAAGTAATTTTTATTTTATTATATTTCAAAGTTTTATACCACTATAAAAAACACCCTTTATATAAGATTACTTTGAACAGTATCAACCAACTTCTGGACAGCCATATCTTCTTGTTAGTTATTGTTTATTTTAATATAAAATAAATCTAGCAAATTAGTTGCTCTCGAACTCTTCTTTATTTCAAATAGTTTTGCCTGATGAAATTAGTACCGATAAATTCCGGCTACGCCCAGACCGAAGTCTTTGTTTAATCAGACTTGCAAAAATTCAATCAGATCCAGAAATGAAAATTTCTGTAACTGGCGTAGTAACAAAACGCAGATACTGACTGATACGCTGTGAAAAGGGCGAAATCTTCGAGTGCCAGAGTACTAAGGCGTGAATAAGCTTTGTACGAGCAGCGTCTTCATGCTAAATTGCAGTCCCTCATAGTACCAAGAGCTTTTGATGATGCATTAAAAGAGTAATGCATAATGCTGATTCCGTAATGCCGACACTTTGAAATGGTGGCCCAATATTCACTGAACCAGTTAATAAAGCTAACCTTCTTGCTGAATTATTTGCAAGTAATTCTCACTTGGCGAAATGTAAATAATTACTGTCCATACTGGAAAGAGTATCTGTAATCGTATTAAAAATATTCCCTCGAGTGCGTGCAATTAAAAAGCTTTTAGCTGAGGATGATATTCCAGCACTGGCTCTGAAGCAATGGTCTTCAACGCTAGTACGTCTGGTGGAAATCTTCTTCAGCACTTTGTACCACGCTGATAGATTCCCACCGCTTGCCAATGTAACGCCAATCTCCAAAGTAATGGTTAGTATGGTGAGTTCCCATCTTGTCAGGTATTTGGAGTCGAACGGTTTACTTAGCGACAGCTAGTATTGCTTTTGTATGGAACGTTCTACCGGTGACTTATGGGCATTTTTTCAGAAAAATGGTGACACTCCCTACACCATTGCGGCGAAATTAACGTTGTCGCTCTCGATACTTCTGAGGCATTTGCTAGAGTGTGGCAAGCTGCACTTTTATAATGATTTCTCCCAATTTATATCGAGCTTTCTCTGGATCGCACAATTCGAGTTGTTATAGATGGGATATTATCAAACGAGTTCAAGATTAATTCAAGGGTACCGTAAAGATCCGTTGTTTCTACTATCCTATTTCTTATTTTTCTTAATTGCCTTCTCTGTCAAATTTCCAATCTTATCTACTCTTTTGCAGATGACAGCACTATCCGCCATTAATATTCATTCAGTAATAATTCAAGTTTTTCGGAGATTGGAGCTAAGAATAAAGTAATGAATGATACACTTAATGGCGATTTTGTAACAATCTTTAAATGGGGTCAAACGAACAGCGTCCATTTTAATGTTCGTAAGACTCAATGATGTATGCTTACGCACAGAAGTAAGACCGAACGTGCTGCTCCAACTGTATATATGGGTGGTGTGGGTATCTAGAACTAAGTTGCTCTTGATCGTCTTGGCATGAAAGCCCAATATGATGTCATACGGAAAGTTCACATTTTTCAAGTCTCAAAAGTAGCATTCAATTGTCTCGGGTTTCTTACACGGAGTAAGAGATACTTCAATCCATCGGATATCCTTAGCATCTATACCACCTATATGCGACATAAAATGGAATACAACTCTCATGTATGGTGTGGTGCTTCAAAATCTATTTTGAAGTTACTGGACTGAAGATTCAAATCGAATGTCCACAAACGCTACTCAATATATCCTCCTTCCAAGACCAAGTTTCCTATTTTATTGTGATTATTTCCAACTTATTTGCTTTTGAATCCGAAGTGATTGTTAGGCATGATCAATATTCCAAGAAAATTCAACATCAATTTAATGTTCACCAAACACAGCAGAACAGAACAACGCGTTTTTCGAAAGCCGCTACGCTTCCATTATCAGTGCTCATGTGTATCTGCTTCCACTACTTGTTAGATGGCTAGCTTTTAAGCCACATAGCAATTGACGATAGAGGCGTAGTGTCTTCCGAAAACAGCGTTGTTCTGTTCTACTGTGTATGTAGAAAGTCAAATTGATGTTATTTTTGCACTCGTTCATTAGAATATTGATCATCTCTGATTCTTTCTGAACATAATGTTGCGAACCTTAACCTAATAAACACTTTGGAACCAATTTTCCTAGTTTCAGCACCATGCATTGCATAAGTAGGGGTCATACCCAGAATGGTGGTCCTAAACGAAAATATTTGCAAAAATGCATTCGAAAAAAATAAATTCTCCTCAAGTACTACATAAAGTTAATGGAATTTTTCGTTTGAGTGAGCAATATTTGAATTTAACTATTCAATTAATCAAGCAAATAGTATTTCAGTCAATGACTTACAATATATTAAAATTGGATTGCCGTCTAGTGTGACAGGTCTTCAATAACTCAGTGAGTCAATTAATTAACACTATTAAAGATTAAACCATGAGTCACTCTTCGTTAGTCTCACACTATTCATAGTTTTAAAATCCAATATATTTTCTCTCTGTGTATATTGATTGCCATCTTTCGATATAAAAATAGAAAAAAGAAAACAATCTCTACAAATTGCAACATTGGAAAAAAGTAAATTTACAAGGATTTGTGTTGTATTGTTTTTGTTAGATTTTAGAATTGAAGCTGATACTGCTGATAATGTGAGAGTTTGTTAGTATTAAGGGTTGGTTTGATTTAAGAAATTCTTGTAAAGCAAAGCAGGATAAGTTTTAAACAAATAAAATTTACCGAATTAGGCCACTTATAACGGCCAACTAAGCGCGTACATACACACACAAACGCACAAACACGCTCACACAAGAATTATATTGTTGCATGCAACATATTAATGAGAATATTGTTAAATTAGAAGACTTTGAAATGTGATACGCCCAACCACAATATAATAAATATGTTTCGAAAACTGTATTAAACAAACAGCAACAACAGACAAATGGGCATTACTCTACGAAATTTGTACGATTACATTTTTATACGTGAACAATTGTATAATTTTGAGGCAACCATTGAAATGAGCATAAATCCTGAACTAAATGAAAAAAGAAAAAATATTATTGATACTTTTGGTGCAGTTTTAAATTCTTTATGGCGTTTTGTAGCAGCTTGACTTGTAGGCATACAAAAAGAAAAAATTCTTATAATCCTTCTTGAAAACAAAAAAAGGGCACTAAAACATGAGAATTGTTATGCAAGACTTAGTATGTCAAAAATTAAATGTATAAAAACAGATGTCTAATGGACAATTGCAAAAATATTAAATTTTGCATTGTATCTTATGGTAGAAATTTTCAAAAAAAGGTTTCTTTTCTAAAATGTAGATGTGTATAAGAAACAAACAAAAAAACAAAGAAATAAATTCATATTTCACCCACAAAAAGTCAAACCATCAATAAAGTATTTAATTGTACAAATTCTCTCCTGACCATTTCATTTCCACATTTTCTCATATTACGACTTTAATTTTATTATTATTAGTTTTGTTGTATTATGGAATAAAACAATACGTAAATATGTACGAGTATTTTAATAGGCTTATAAACCGAATTAAATATGACACTCACTCGTACTCTATTCCTTGGCTAGAGTGTCAATTGTTTTCTTGTTTGCTCAGATGATGTGATGCACCCTTCTCAGTAGCTGACGGACTAACTGTATTTTATTAACATGGTTTATAACGAAAAGTCTTTGGCTATTATTTTATATGTTAGTTGACACTCAATTTGACTTAAAAAGGGAGTCACATTACAAGCCAACATATGTTGTCAAATGTAAGTACGAGTACAACGACTTCATCTACTGCCGGTTAAACTATTATTGTTCCATCCGTTCCACAGTTTACATTTCTGTTGCAGTCAACCTCAAGTGTCCTTAAACAACTTTGGTATTTTGTTATCCTTAATGATGTTCATATTCTTGGATAATTTTACTTGTTTTACAATTGTTTGCCAACGATGTGGTAAAAATGGATACTAAAAGCTTTAATGACCCTGGGGAAAATAGAGCCTTAGTTTCATGTCAGTAGCATAAAACTTTTCAATTTGCATATATTTGTATGTTAAAAAGCAGTGATTTTATTTTGCTTCTTGGCGGAAACATTAAGGTCATACGACATATTAGTATTTTTATATAAATATATTTTTAATATTATGTACATACTTGAATTTTTCTATTAAGACAAAATTGAAGCAATTGCAAAATATGTTTTAGCTTAATAGCACTATACAACAAATTATGGAACACGAGTAAATAAATCCCACAGCAATTTTTTCAGGACCAGAACTCAGGGGAGTTTATTTTTTTTTGTGGGCTAAGGAGGGAAATTTACTCTTGCATTCAGGGTGGCACTGTTGCATTCAGTTGTTGGGAGGGGAACTTTTGAATCAAGCGTACCATTTTGTATATATTCTTTTAGGAACTCCATAGAAATGACGTATATTTTATTCGTTTTGGAGGGGGAAATATCCCTTTTTCCCCTCCCCTGTATCCGCGCCTGGTCACCACCCAGCGTGATATGTCGGGCTCGACCGAGTAAAAACCCCCCTTGCACCTTCCTCGGAAATGAGTTCCTTTCCAGAACGCCTTTGCATTACTGCATGGTGGTTTCCTATAGGCACATAAATGCCATCATGTTTTCGTAGCCAACGTCCAGACTCCCGCTTTTCTACGCATGTGCATAGTTTGCCACATCTAGGTCAGGTTTCTTTGGCAGTAAAACATACTCTCATTACCTTTATATCGAGTGCTAGTTGCTTTCGCTTGCGATTATGAAGTGAGCTTTCTAAACTGGTTTTCAATTTCACTTCGCTTTTCATACCAGTGGGTGCTTAAAAAAGTGTGTTTCGCGACATCTATAAAGAACATCATCCTCGTACAGACAAAGAGGCGTGCTGCACTTCCCTATCTTGTGTAGATACTTTCGGTAGTAGTCATGACCTGATACCATCTGATTCGTGTAGTAATTTATATCTCAGTGTTTCTTGTTCAGCCGTCTGTCTGTCAATGTATGTGCCGTTATTCCATCTTGTTTGTGAAGTGTGAATAGTCTGCTGTATAGTTATATACTCGTCTATGGGTTCTATATTCCAGTCTCGTTTTACGGTGCATATCTCCTTTTGTTCCATTGTGCAGAGGTCTATCGGAACGATCCCTGCTATCACTAGAACTGCAGTTTCTGATATAGTTCGGAATGCCTATGTTATACGTAATGCATCCGTTCTTTGGACTGCCAGCAAAATGTTTGTGCTCCGGTTTACCTTTGCCGTATCTTTGCACATCTCTCACCCATAGAGAAGGATAATGATGCTCGCTTACGCCAGTTCGATACTGGTCCTTCTATGTTTGCCATTAAGCGACTCAATTTTTTTTAAATAACAAACACAACAGGGTCTGTGGCGGGAATCGAACCCACAACCTCTGGATTGACAAGCTAGCGTCGCTACCACTCAGCCACAGGGGCACCCTTGCGCAGTTATTCTATCAGTCTTATACGCAGCGTGACGTATATGGTCAGAATATTAAATTGTAAGTCCAGTTCTATCCCCAATAATTCGCTGCTGTCTTGGTAGCTATTATTTCCTCGTAAGCAATATGCCCCCTGATGAAAAGCAAAAGTTCCGCTTTTTGGGTGGATAGTTGTAGCCCATGTGTATGTACTTAGCAGGCGCGGATCCAGCTTGAGCTTTTGGGGGGAACTACTAAGTAAAACATACTATTTTTTTAAACTTCTTTTAGAAGCTCTATAGAAATTTACTCGTTTTGGGGGGTATATCCCCTTTTCACCCCCTTGTATCCACACCTGGTACTTAGCCATATTTTGGTTCTTATCATAACCTGCGTTAGTTTCCGTTTTATGTCCTCTATGTCTCTGGCTCTGATTACAGCTGCACTATCGTCTGCATAGAAAAGTGTGATATGGCATTTCAGCCCATCATATAATGTTCCACAGACCTGGTCCAAGGATAGATTATTGTGCAGCTCCTGATGTCAATTGCATCTTTCTCTGACCGTTGGCTGTATCATATATAATCTCCCTATCCTTAAGATAGACTCTGATGATTTAGAGCAGGTATTCTGGAACACAAAATTTTTCCTCCATTGATTTCAGGATGTCTGGCCACCTGAGGCTGTTGAAAGTGTTCTTTACTTCTAGTGTAGCGAGCATAACTCGTGGCCTTGTAGTAATGTTCTGCTTCTGCACAGCTTCAACAACATCTACTACATATTTTATGGGTCCAAGGATAGACATACCTGATCTAAGTCTTTGCTGTCTTTCTGAGAGTCTTCCTCTAGCACATATGGCTTCATTTAAGCGTGATTCTATGATCCGTTGTAGGAGCTTCCCTGCGATGTTCAGCATGCAGTGTTGCCTGTAAACTGATAGATTCCGGATCAGCCATTCTCTTATGTATGTTTTTTCCACACCTCTGGGAAAATACTCGTAGCTTCCTTCAAACAGCTGTTATATATATATATATATATATATATATATATATATATATATATATATATATATATATATATATATATATATATATATATATATATATATATATATATATATATATATATATATATATATATATATATATATATATATATATATATATATATATATATATATATATATATATATATATATATATATATATATATATATATATATATATATATATATATATATATATATATATATATATATATATATATATATATATATATATATATATATATAACGAGTGATTTTTTTGCTATTATCTTTTTGGCAACACTAGTTTTGACAGCTCACGCACGTTTTGTATCTTGTGTCACTGTCAAACATCTTCAGTTTGGTCTATAATTTAATCATGAATCGTCTTACAAACGAACAACGCTTGCAAATTATTGAATTTTATTACCAAAATGCGTGCTCTGTTAAGAAAGTTCATCGCGCGCTTCTTCCATTTTATGGTCAGTTTAATCGACCTACTGAGGCTTCTATTCGGGCTATTGTAAAAAAATTTCGCACCAAATTTACATTGTTGGACATTAAACCACCAACACGTTTACGTAGAGTGCGAACTGAAGAAAATATCGCAGCCGTATCGGCCAGTGTTGGTGATGACCGTGAATTATCGATTCGGCGCCGTTCGCAGCAATTGGGCCTCTGTTACTCCACTACGTGGAAAATTTTGCGGAAGGATTTGGGTGTGAAGCCTTATAAGATACAGCTGGTGCAAGAATTGAAGCCAAACGACCTACCACAACGCCAAATTTTTGGTGAATGGGCTCTTGAAAAGTTAGATGAAGATCCACTTTTTTATCGAAGAATTGTGTTCAGCGACGAGGCTCATTTCTGGTTGAATGGATACGTGAACAAGCAAAACTGCCGTATTTGGAGTGAAGAGCAGCCAGAAGCATTGCAAGAGCTACCAATGCATCCACAAAAAACAACCGTTTGGTGCGGACTATGGGCTGGCGGCATCATTGGGCCGTATATCTTCAAAGATGATGCGAATCACAACGTTACTGTGAATGGTGAGCGCTACCGTGCGATGATAACAAACTTTTTTCTGCCCAAAATGGAAGAGCTTGACTTGCATGACATGTGGTTTCAACAAGACGGTGCCACATGCCACACAGCACGCGAAACAATAGACCAATTGAGAGGCGAGTTCGGTGAACAGTTTTTTTCACGCTTGGGACCAGTCAATTGGCCGCCCAGATCGTGCGATTTAACGCCTCTAGACTATTTTTTGTGGGGCTATGTTAAGGCTAATGTCTATAGCGACAAGCCCGCTTCGATTGACGCACTGGAAGCCAACATTGCCAACATTATTCGTGAGATACCGGCCGAAATGTTGGAAAGAGTATGCCAAAATTGGACTAAGCGGATGGACCATTTGAGGCGCAGCCGCGGCCAACATTTGCATGAAATAATCTTCAAACATTAAATTATATCGACCCAACTATCGATCCAAATAAATATTTCATGCATTTTTCTGAATTTTATGTGTTTTTTTTTTACTTTCCGATAGTTCTTATAAAATCACCCATTATATATATATATATATATATATATATATATATATATATATATATATATATATATATATATATATATATATATATATATATATATATATATATATATATATATATATATATATATATATATATATATATATATATATATATATATATATATATATATATATATATATATATATATATATATATATATATATATATATATATATATATATATATATATATATATATATATATATATATATATATATATATATTAATCAGTATCTCAGATCATCTGAGGGCTTTTCCTCCATTACTTCTGTTGGAATTCCATCAAGGCCAGGTGGCTTATTGTTTTTAAGCTTGCTGGATGCAGTTCTTCTTCACCCACATATGTTTCTGGAGTCTCATTTACCGGAAAAAGTGGCTTTACTGTGTTTTCAATAACTTTCTCGTCCATTAGAGGAGTTGTGAATTTGTACCCCGTGCCACAGGGTTTGTTGTTATGCCTTCCGTGTCAAGGTATGACCTCTAATCATGCAATGCATGGTGCTAGAACAGGAAAATTGCCTAAGGGAAGGAGGGTAGATGGAGTAGTGTTTGTGGACGTTCGATTTGAATCTTCCCAGATTGAAAGGGAAGCAAAGATTTCTCCAGGGTGCTTGTTCCACATATGAACTATTCGGCTAAAGAACGAATTTTCTCCGTAATGCGTATTACGATTCGCTCGCGTGTCGAATACAAGTGGATGTACTCTTAATGAAGAAAGTGTTGTGCGCTGAAAAGAGTGGGTTCCGCTTACGATTTTCCCGATTTCTTCGGAGCACATTCCATTTTAGTATATCGATAAAACAGTGAAACACACATTGCGACGATGCTCCAGTTACTCAATAGATTTGGCTACCCTACTGTCACCAATAAGTTTGGCTATATCCTGTACGTGGGCGAGTAACTTCAAAATAGACTTTGAAGCACCGGCCATGACATGAGAGTTGTATTCCATTTTCGGTCGGGTATATGTAGGTGATCTAAATATTAAGGAGATCAGATGGTGTGAAGTATCTCTTAAACCGTCTTAGAAGATCGAGGCACTTGAATACTTCTTTTTAAACTTGAAAACATCACACTAAATTTTTATGCCAAAAACATCAAGAGCTACTGATATTTACAGATAGAGCAACATATTCGGTTATTCGTCGGAGCGTAAGCATACAACATTGGGTCCTACGAGCATTAAAATCGAAACTATTCAGAGACCCATTCAGAAAATTTTACAAAATCGCGATTAATTCATATTTTGTCTTATGGTCCCAATCGCCGACAGGCTTGGTTTATTACTGAATGAAAATGAATGGCACTTGTAATGGACCTGATTGCAGCTAGTCTGCCAAGACCAACTACAATATCTAAAAAGAACAAAAAGTTTTATAAATATTCTTGTATTCTAAATGAAAACTAAAGGAATAACGAAGAATTTGTTTTTAACACCCGTTAAAACAATTAAACTTTATTTAGTAATAAAGCCATGCTTTCATTTCAGTACCACAATGGTAGTACGTACCATTATGCCATTGTTAATTAATTATTGTAACATCTTTATATTGTTGCTATTGTTATACAAAACCTTTCTTTTGTATTTGATGTTTTTAAAAATGAAAAGTTAAATATATTGTAATATTTGTATTTAGCATGAGGCATGTGCTGCATGCTGTTTAAACAATTAGATTTGACACTTGTATTGCAACAGCTTTACAACGGGTGCCTCTACTACTAGTACAAACAATATGAAATTTTCAAAGCTTAAAGATATTTTTCACTTGCGATTCAAGCGATCAGATGAATTGCTGCTGCTGCTCGCTCTTCTATTATCCATGATCATACAAATGAATAATTACTTTTTAATATGGAAACAAAACAACAATGAGCGGCAAATAAAAAGCGCTTTACTTTGATCGCTCAGCACAACAATGCATGCCAAAATACACAGCAGAAAACGTACAAAACAATTTTTATGAAAAAACCCCAAATTCATTCCATCATCATCATTATTTCTCTTACAACTCATAGATATTTGTATTTGTCTTTTATCTTCTTGTGAGCTTCTAAAGCAAACATCAAACCGCAACGAATCGCGTATAGGGTTTTTAAACATTCATTGTACAATAAACATGTTAATATTGTTTGTTATTAGTACCAACAAACCAATTCATGGACAATTCTAAACACAAAACACAGCTAACAGACAGACAGACAGACAGACAGACATTCATTCCATTTGGAGTACAAGTTCGAGTACAATACAAATGAACGCAGAACATCAATACTTTTGGAGCACGATTTGTAAACAAAACAACATGGTTCTTTAAAACTTCTTTCTTTCTTTCTTTCTTTTTCTTTCTCTCCCCTTAAGATCTTTTGTTGTTTTTTGTTTTGTTAAAAATCAGTTGAATTGAATAATGAAAACAAAACACAACATCAAACACAAACACATTAATATGAGACCCGGAAAAAATGAGTGATAAGCAATGACGTTATACTTTTTTTATTAACCTTAACCATCCATCCATCCATCGAATATATATTTCAACTGCCAACTAAATGATCATAAGATTGAACAATTCCTTTTTAAACTTGGCCAACTGCAACTTAAATGTAACAACAACAAGTCATTTATTTCAAACTTACACTCAGGCATCCATCCATCCAGCCATCCATCCATCCATGCAACAATACAATGTATGCACATTTTTATATTTCGTATACTTTAATATTAAATGGTTTAATAAACGTCAAAGACATTCTCTTCAGTGCTTTATTTGAAAAGGAGCTGAATAGACAGAGGCGTACTTTTTTCTTAGAGGGACATACTTTATGAGCAGCAAGATAGAGGGAGTAGAGTTTTTTTTATTAATCCTCTAGTAAATATTGGTCATCAAGGCGAGTTGAAAAGGAGGTGGTACAAAACACAATTTTTCTCCTTGTTTTTTTTCAAAAAACTACGTATACTTAATAATAAACATTACGTATACGTTTAGGGGAACATTACAATTCAAAGCCAAGTAAAGTTATTTCAGTTCGAGTTTTTACTTATAAGTCGACTAATTTTACACATTTAAAAGAGAAAGGTACACATATCTTATGTCAAAATGTAGTAAATTATGCGTAGCTTTCAATATTGTATTCAGATTTTATCAATTTAAAAAATTGTTTAAACACTTTTTGCAAAACAAGTGGAAAAATGATGTTCTGTATTGCTTTGTACATATTAAATGTTTTCTTAATTGTAGAAAATCGTTGATTATTGACATTTTCGTATGAATGTTTGAAGGAGTTTACATACCAAATGGCAAGCAAGCAAAGACAACTAAGATTTGCTTCTAAAGGTGGATTCACCCATTGTTTCCGAACAAAATTTTTGTCCGGACAAAATTTTTTTATATGTAGTTTGACGTCTCTCTTTGCGAGAGAGAGAACAGAAGAGAAATAATTTTGTTCGAAACATTTTCTGCTTCAATTGATTTAATTTTAATTTTTGTCCGGACAAAGTGGTACTGAATTGCCACACCAAAGAATGTTTTGTATAGCAATTCTTTCATTTCTTGCTTTATTTCTATAAATGTGTAATGGAAGTAATATCATAGTATCAAACTAAAATCAAACCAAAAAAGTTTGTCTTGAGTAGAACAAAAATCAGAAAAATAGGAATGAAGAAAAATAAACCGATGGCAACGCTAGGAAAGGGCACTTTAATATCAACTTGAGAGTGATTTAATTCTCGTATTCAATTTTCACGAAAAAAGTTGTATATATAAGAATTAAAATCACACTCAACAGAGCCACCTGACAAGTGGTGATAAGCAAATGTACGTGAGCACTGACGATGGAAGTGTAGCGGCTTCCGAAAGTGGCGCTACTCTGTTCCGCTGTGTACGTTGAAAAATTAAGTTGATGTTAATTGTTCCCTTGTTCCTTGGAATATTAATCATGCCCAATTGTTTCTGAATATAACGTTACGAACCTTAGCCTAATAATCAATTTGGATTCACAAAGCAAATACGTTCGAAATAATCATATTAATAATCATAGTATTTAGTTTAATAGTTAATAACATAAACACTTGTGCTTTATCCAATTGCTAAAAAATTTTGTCCGAGATTTTTATTTCTTATTTACATATAATATATGGTAGCTTTGATTTTCCAGACAAGTTGTTCGAAATGGGTGAATAGTATTGCAAAACACTCTCAGTAAAAGAAATTTTGTCCGGAAAAAATTTTGTTCGGAAACAATGGGTGAATCCACTTTAAGAGTTTCAGAATTCCTAAAAAAATTTCAAGAAGTCCCAAAAATTTTATTTTTTCTGATTTTGCTCATAAAGTCCACATTTGGACCAAGGCCCATAAAATGCTTTGGCAAACTAATAGATGCACTTAAGAAATTCTACACCGCTGCAACATTTTCCCCTGTGACCTAACGGTCAAAAGATGTTCCTGCAGTGTCAAAAATATTTAACTGCCGTTGAAATTATAAAATAATCATTCGTTACGCTTAACATTATTTGGCTAACAGTCACTCATATAAGTTAGAACAACAAAAAGTTACCAAAAGTAACAAAAAAAATGTATGTATGTTGTTTGTATTCACGTGTTTTGTTGTTATTATTGATATTGTTGTAATTGTTGTTTGCCGATCAACCAGCCATCCATCCATCCAATGGATGGCTGATGATGATGATAGTGTTGGCTTTAATCATGAACAACACAGCAAAATCAACAAAGAATTTTTTTTTTTCAATTTCTTCTCGATTGTTTTTTTTATTCTTTTAAATAGCTCGTGTCAAAAGACTTTGATCCATTAATCAAAAAAAAAAGAAAGAATTAAAAAACAAGAACAAAATTGAAACACAAATATCTGAAATATTTTGGCTTAATATTTTAACCTCATGTTTCGAGTTTTATTTACAGGTCTCGTTATGAATATTTTGTTTCTATCTTTGGCTTTGTGTTTATTATTGCCACAAAAAAGTATCTAAAGATTGTTCGAGGTTATGAATGTTTATGATACATTTTTAAACACTTACAGAACTTTTAAAGTGTGTTTTTCTTTTGTTGTTTTTGTGTATAGAAATAAAAAAGTATCATGTAGATTAGACTGGTTGTTAAAAATGAATTTTTTTTCTGACGTCCCTTAAAAAGCTGCCTTTTGATAAAAAGACAGGCGAGAGGTAAATTTTTAAGTTAAAACGGGTGCTTGATTTAAGTTCATTTTTTTGTAAGATTATGTTTTTTTTTTAAATTTAAAAGCGGCGATTTCCATACAATATACAAAAAACACACAAATTAAAATTTTACTGTTGTATGGAATGCATTGAGTTCTCTCACTTAATTGTAAATAAAAGCAGAAGTTGTGGATCGATTTTAATGAAATATGACTTGTTTTGTTTGCAACATATTTACCTATGTATGTACATTAGAGCGGTTCGACTTGTATAAAGATGAAAAACGTGTTTTTTTGCTGGTATCAAATTAAAGACCGGTCTTTTTAATTAGGTTTTCCATTAGCTGGACCGTGTCTAAAAGAGGTATATTTTTGTAGTTTTTTGCATATTTTCTCCCAAGATAACATATGAACAAATTATATCGTTTGAAGGATATTTTCAAGCTGCATTCAATGTGCATTAAACTCTACCATTCATACCATCAGCAATGCGGCATTCCATAAAAAACACGATTTTTTAAGCGTTTTGGTTGCAGCTGCTACTTATATCAAAATAAATTTTACTTCTTTTAGGAATTATTTGATTTGAGGAATTCTTTATTTATTTCTGTTCTTAGAAACGTACGAAGTTTTGCAATAACTGGAAAGAGAAATAAATAAACAAATTATATAATACCAAAAAAAAAACGATAAATTTATTTTAATATAAGTAGCACATGCAATAAAAACGCTTAAAAATCGTGGTTTTTATGGAATAACGTATTGCTTATGGTATGATTGATGAAGTTTAATACACCATTGGATTCAGCTTCAAAAGATCTTTCAAACGATTTAATTTTTTTATATGTTGTCTTGAGAGAAAATACCAAAATATGCAAGAAACTACAAAAATATACTTCTTTTAGACACGGTCCAGCTCACGGGCGGTCATCGATAGACCCCGCAAATGTTTTGGGAAAGGATAAAAAAAAATTTTCTGTTAGTAGCTTTAATGTACATATACGAGTATGCTAATATAAATATAACGGAGTTTTTGTTTTCTTCTCCATGTTTTATGAATATTTTAAAAATATTTTTTTCCACTAGTTCCACGATGTCTCTGAAACTACTGACCAGATGGTGTGTTTAGAATGTCGTATATTCTAACAGGGTGACCAAAATTTTGATTTATTGAAATCTTATGTCCTCCGCTATGACGCAATGATACAAATTTATTACCATTGTTTTTTTTTGTCGGCCCGGCATCACTGTGCGCTGTTTTTGAACAAAAATACTTAGCTTGCAGTTTTCTGAAAACTGATTTTTAACGATTTGCTACGGAGTTTGTAAAGAAGTGTCACGTCTCTTGTTCTTCAGCCTGTATGTAAAGAAGCGCAGTCGAAAGTAATTTAACCCTTGTGATTCCCGGAGAACCATTTATGGACTACATATTACTACAAAATTCTGGAAACTCCAACTCCTGAGAACCAACCAGAACTTTTCACAAAACTGAGAAGTCCAGTCATTGACGAATTCCTGAGACAGTCCAAAATTTGAACCGATTACCCATTTTTAAATTGGAAAAATATTAACAAATTTTGAAGAATATTTATTTTTTTACTCAATCCTCAAAATTTTTTGAATAAAAACGAGAGAAAAAAGTCAAGAGGATTCCCATGATTTATTTACCACGCAATTGCTTGAGTTATCATCCATCACATTCCCCATGCAGATTCTCACGCAAAAAACTAAAAGTTTGCAGTGGTGCCCCTTTTCTTAATTGTAGAAGAAAAAGAAAGAAACCAGCAGTGTTGCCAGAAATGTTTTGCCCCATGTCCCCAATTTTAAGAATGTTGTCTCCAAAAATCCCATTTCAGAAGTAAAAATCTCCAATTTTGTCCCCAAAAATATTTTTTTATAAGCACTATCAATTAATACAAACAAAAATTTTAAGCCCCCTGCGTATTTAGACGTAATAACTAAATAATGCTTTAGCCGTATATGAACCTAATGTTTACATAATATGTATGTAATATGCATATTATGCATTTTGCACTTCTAATTAAAATCCCACTAACAACTTTGATTACTTTGAGAATTGCTATACTTAATTCACTTTCTCTCTTATGCTAGAGAAAACATTTTTTCTAAAAGTAATAATAAAATATCAGAGAAATAAAATAAATAAATAAGAAATAAATAAAAAAAAGGAAAGCATTTATCCTTTTTTATGTCTCAAAGTTTTAAGAAGCCGTTACAGTTTTGCAATTCTGGAAAACAGAAAAACTGTTTTGTTTATGATATTTTTTGGTTTTTTGTGCGGCACAGATGTGTACTGAAGCGGATTAAGGCTACGCTAAAGCCAATTATTCCTCATCATCATCAGTACTCCTCCAAGAACCTTCATTCTGTAAGCAATTACATCCGGGTAATTGCGGAGGTTCCGGGATCTCTTCTTGAGTTTCATTGAGTCTCAGAATTTGCAATAACAAATTGTTGTCGTCTGAGACCACTGTGTCAGGCTAGTGGTCTGAGGTCAATTTTACTCATTAACAATAAATGGCGAGCAAACACCACCTAATCTCAGGAACTATTCTTATCTTTGACGTATCCACGTGAGATGCCATAAAAGGGAATATTTTATCTTCTCGTGCACTTTTGAAAAGTCAGTAATTTAAGTTTGACTGGAAACTAATTTTCAAAATCGTCCGGAATTCATCACACCTTTTCAAAACAATCGCATTGAAATCAGTTTGAAAACGATTGTTTTCCATCACCTACCAGAATATTAACTAATTTCAGTTTATTTATTTTGAGGATAGGAATGTTTTTGTAGCGATTTACATTATAACATTTTCTGCGTTTCCTGAAAAATAATACAAAATTAGGTACGTGATGTTAATATATCGTCCCACCATGTCTATTTAATTCAAGCCTCTATG
The DNA here is from genome assembly GCA_956483635.1 of Panzeria rudis. Taxonomy (NCBI): domain Eukaryota; kingdom Metazoa; phylum Arthropoda; class Insecta; order Diptera; family Tachinidae; genus Panzeria; species Panzeria rudis. The sequence goes on along the minus strand of OY101449.1, from coordinate 153,774,281 downwards.
AAAAATTCAGCATTTTGCAGCGAAGTGTATCGTACAAATTGGAGGATCACGGTTACGAATCTAAAACGCGAATTTCTTACATTCCATATTTTGACATGGTAGGGACGAAATTTTTTACATATAAATAGTCATACTTATATGTAAAAATTTTTCATCGAATCTTTTAAGCATTTCTTTTGATAGTACAGCTAAATACATATTGCAAGCAAATTTCTTTAACTTCTTTTGATCCGAAAGTGACTACAGTTTTCATTCCTCTGAACATCCTATACCAACATCAATTTCATCCTAGTGTCTGCACACACGATCAGTTTACAACGCGATGCATTCAAACAAATAAAATTCATCAATTCAAACACTATTTTAAAATAATCGAAATACAAGTGGAAAAAATTAATGTTTATTAAGAGTGCTTATAATGAAAAATCCCCAAATCCCTCCCCACGAAAATCTGTCACCAAATAGAAGTTGAAATCCCCAATTTGGGGACAAATCCCCTCATCTGGCTACACTGGAAACCAGCAACAACAAGAACCAAATGAAAATACAAAAAATCTATTGAATGGTTGGTTGGCTGGATGTTTGCTTGACTATTTGCAGGCAGCCAAAACGAACGATTTCAATTTGATGTTGATGGCTGGTTGGTTGTATTGCCGACTGACTGACTAAATAATTTGTTTGTTGGCTGGCTGTTTGTGTATTTCGATTGCTTTTTGTTAATGCAACAAATGAGCAACAATATCACTATGCTGTTTGTTGTATTTGTTTTTATTATTTTTGTGCACATGTCCGCAAATATTGGTGTAAATGTTGCACGTTATTGTTTTGTTGGTTGGTTGTGTCCTTAGGGGATCTAATCTAAAAACATACACACAAATAAATGGTAATGCATGAGGAGCGTTTTTGAGAATTTAACTGTGCGTTTTAAACCGAATTGTAGTTGCAGTAAAAAAAGTAGCAGCAGCAGCAGCAGCCGTCTGTTATAGTTTTTTTTATTTTTCTTTGTATTCTGGCAGTAGTTTTGTTGTTTAAACCTTGATGACAGCAATTGGTATATTATAATCAATCATATGTTGGATGATTGTGTTTGATTGTTTTCAGTTTGATATATTTTTGCAAGCCCACAAAAAAAAACATTCATGCAACAAACAATTAAAAACACAACATGGCAAAACATATGCCAAGTTTGCAATAGAAACTTTTATGATATCTCAATTTTATCTTCTTTCGTTTTGTTAGTTTGTTTTTGGGAAAATATCTAGGGAATCATTTCGAGTATTAAAAGAAAACAAGGCGTTTACCAACTAACCACTTTCTACGTAACGCAGAGGACCACATTCCAAGAAAACAAGAAAGTGAAAGTATATTTGTATGAAGGTAAGCGCTACAAAATATTTCATGGATTGGTATACACTTACTTGCAGAATCACTTCATCTCTGACCTGATTTAGAGTTCCACCAATGTCATGTTTAGTTGGATTAATGAAACAAGTTTCGTTAAAATTATTTTAATTAAAATTTCAGACATTCTATGAAATATATTCGTTGATCTAATGAAATGATTTCGCCAAGCTAATGAAAATATTTCATCATTTTAAGGAAATTATTCATAACTTTAATAAAATTGCTCATTATTTTGATTAAACTATTTAACTATTTTGATTAAATTATTTCATTATATTAGATATTGTAGACCTTTTTTGTTAAATATTATGCATTAATTGATATTTTACTGAATAATTAAAATATGTATTAATTTTGGGAAATAGTGCAATTATAAATCTAAAAACTTAAAAAATTTTAGCAATTCGCTCAAAAATAACTAAATATGTTTATTTTTTACAACATGTCTCTTTCCATTATATCACAAATAGGGCTCGATATGCATGTACGTATTAGAGTGGTTGTTAAAAATTAAAAGTTGGATTTCTTCAAGTCTCATACGCCATTTCAATGGGTATTTACAAAAAACTACCCTAAAAATATTAGGTCAATCAGTTAAGATTAAGGCGTGTCGCACGCCCAGCAAAGTTTAAGTGAATGCCCTTTTTCTGTCTCTTTTGAGACCCATAACTTAATAAATATAGTATTTACAAAAAGAATCTTATTTAGCTTTATTTAGCTTATTTAGCTGCAATTACAATTACTTGTAACGTGTAATTGTCTGAAGAACAATTACAATTACATGTAATTACAATTACAATTACATGTAATTGTAATTGAGGCATGAACAATTACAATTACATGTAATGGGTGTTGATATACTAGCAATTACAAATTATTTTAATTGTAATTGAAGAATATCAACCACAATTACATGTATCTGGGCAAAAGTAATAGTAATTGCTCATAAAGGGGTAATAATTACTTTAACAATAAAAATTACTATAAATGTATTTTATTACAAGTAAAATCTATTATTTATTGAATTCAAAAATCATTCCAGAAAATGTAACATTTTTAATATCTATAAAATTAACTGGAAATATCTAGAGCTCTAAAAGAGGATAAAAAGTAGAAAAATTACTTACATCGCAAAAATGAAAAAATTCATTAAACATCGTTCAATACACATTTGTCGCGAAAATAGCGAAAATTCGCGAAAAATTAAGAAATGGCAAATAGCCCTAAAATTGCTTAAAAATAGCTCATATTATACGGAATGCAAAAAACTCGGCAAAAATCACGCAAATGACGAAAATTCGCAAGAACTTGCTAACATCGAAGAAACAATAAAGTTTTATATTAACTAAAAATCGGTAAAACTGTAAAAAATCCAAGAACTGGTAAAAATCACTATTATCGCGAAAATAGCGAAAATTCGCGAAAAATTTAAAATTGCAAACAAGCTCTAAATTGATTAAAAATAGCTAAAATCGTATGGAATGCAAAAAAGTATGAAAAAATCGCGAAAATTACGATGATTCTCAAAAACTTGTTAACATTAAAAACATAGAAAAGTCTTATAGTGATTAAAAATCGATAAAACTGTAATAAAGCCAAGAACCGGATAAAAAATCACTTATCGCGAAAATAGCGGAAATGTGTGAAAAATTGCAAAACTACAAACAAGCCTTAAAATTGCTTAAAAATAGCTAAACTTGTAAGGAATGCAAAAAAAATTAGGAAAAAATCGCGAAAATTGCGCAAATTCGCAATATTCGCGATAAAAGACATTTTTTTTCAGTTTTAGATTTTTTAACAGTTTTACCAATTTTTTAATCAATATCAGACATTGATATCTTTTTAATCTTACCAAGTTTTTGCGAATTTTTTTTTATATCCGCGATTTTTTCCGAGCTTTTCTGCATTCCTTACAATTTTAAGGCTTGCTTCCAATTTTGCTGTTTTTCGCGAATTTTCGCGAACAAAGTGTTTTTTTAGCCAGTTCTTGTATTTATAGCAGTTTTACCGATTTTTAATCACTCTCAAACTTTTCTATGTTTTTAATGTTGTTTTTGCGAATTTTCATCATTTTCGCGATTTTTTCTGAGATTTTTTGCATTCCTTACAATTTTAGCGATGTTTAATAAATTTTACGGCTTATTTGCAATTCAGCAATTTTTCGCGTATTTTGAGATTAAAAGTGATGTTTTGTCATTTTTTGCTGCTCGTCAAGCTTGTGAGTATTTTTTAATTGCACCAAGGCAATTACAAATTACTTGTATGTAATTGAAGTGAAAATGTAACATATTTAGCAAACTATTTGAAATCAGCCTAAATTACATAAAAACTCTAGCTGGAAACCCAAAACATTTGATATTATTACATTCAACAGAGCCAGCCACCTGACAAGTGGTGATAATCAAAATGCATCAAAATGAACACTGACGATGGAAGTGCAGCGGCTTCCGAAAGTGGCGCTACTCCGTTCTGCTGTGTACGTTGAAAAATTAAGTTGATGTTAATTTTTCCCTTGTTCCTCGGTATTTTAATCATGCCCAATTCTTTCTGAATATAATGCTACGAACCTTAGCCTAATTAGTTTTGTTATGTTTTTTAATCCATAAAATGTGTACACTATTTTTCCATGGAATTAATGGTCACCGTATACATACATGTAGTTGACATGCATTTGAAAACTGCAGTTTTTCGAGATTTCCAGCGATTTTTCCCAATTTACTCGAATTTTTGAGGGTGTATCAGACAAACAGACCACAGATTCGGACTCAGCGCGATAACAAGTAGGAAAATGCTATTTTGTTGGTGTCGGTTGGAGGCGACGACGACAACTAGTTACAGAATAAGGGGAAATATAAATAAAGTTCTATAAAGTACATATTGCCTACAGAATCTGGAAATGTCCATCGTATACAAATTTATTAGGCAGACTAGATCAAATGCGTTATTAGGTGATGTAGGATACCCAATCGCAGTATTCCTGATGAAGTTTTTTAAGAATCCTCCTTTAACAAGGAAAGAAATCAATTTCAATAGATCACGTTGTAATTGGACGAATGTCTTAACAACTTAATATTTATATAAATAAGAGTCAAAATAGTTCCTGTATAAGGAAATAGTTTTTATCCTCTTCCGAATAAAATGCAAGAAATTTTCTAAGCAAAATGTTGTAAATATATGGGCCACTTTTCGTAACGTAATGCCAACAAGCAATTAAGCTGTATTTCAAAGAAATCCCAATTTTTTTTTTACTTTGTACAATTTGTGTAGGTCGTAAGTAGCTCTACATTTAGTAAAATTTTAGGAAAACACATTTAGATCCACATGGTTCTGAAATACAAGCTTAATTCTAATATGGCGTTACGTTACTTTTCGCTGGAAATGCCCTTATAAAAATTATCATTTAAATTGCAGTTTTACGTTGTGTTTATTTTTCGTTAGAATCTGAAAAATTAATATATTTGGCAGCTTAACACTAAAACCGAATAATTCGGAGTCTAATAGCTATGAATTTTCAAGTACATACTTTTTTGCAAGTACGCACTAGAATTTTGAAGGCACTACACTCAGCTGAAAGTACTTGACTATATACTATTCTTTTCGCATGTCACCCTCTCTCTCTCTCTCTCACACTCTATAATTCTTGAATATTCTAACACTTTGAAAATAATCTGTAAAAATAATAAACGTTTAATAAAAAGGTAAACTAAAATGTCAACAGCAAATATTTAACTTTGGAAAATTAATCAAGAAAACAGCAAACAAGAATGAGGAAAAATCATCTCACAAAAGATGTTTCCAGTGAATGGACAAATACAACATAAAGAAAAACAAACCCAACAAACAATGGCAAGCAAATATACATTCATTCGTAGTGACAAACATGATGTAGCTTGAACAAATGTACAAATAATGCTTGCGATAAACTACAGCAAACTAAAGGAAAAAAAATTAAATACATAAACTGCCAAAAAGAACAGAACTGAAATCAGAAATTCTCTTAAACGAGGGCAGGCGTTTATTTCTGAAAACTACAAGTTACAAATCTACAAGTAAAATACCTACAAAACAACAACACTTTTACAAAATTTATTGTTGTTTTGTTAGTATTTTACTTGTAGATTTGTAACTTGTTGTTTTGAGAAATGGGCCCCAGTAGTGCAATTCACAAACTTATTTTAACGCTAATCAAGTTGTTTAAAGAAATTGACACAAAAATTATTGTTTGTACTATTCATTAACACTTTTAAACACTATTACAGCCATTTTCACAGTGTACGATTAAACGTTAATGTGGACTTTAACGGCAAGTTCGGCATGCAAAACTTGTCGTTAAAGTCCACGTTAACTATTAATCATACATTGTGAAAAGGGCCATTAGTTGTGTTAACTAAACGGCAATAATTTTTGTGGCGTTATTGAATGGACAACAGGCAGCTGTTCAGTTGAAGCACGTCGTTTTTTTGGCAAAACTCAAATAATTATTCGACAACAATATACACACATATGAAATCTTTTATACATAAATAATAATATTTATATTATTTATGGCCATTATCACAATGTATGATTAAAAACTTAAATGGACTTTAACGGCAAGTTCGGCATACAAAACTTGCCGTTAAAGTCCACCTTAACGGCACTTAAACATTTATTTTATTCCTCTAAATTAAAGAAATTCATGAAAAACCATAAAATTTTAACAAAGCCTTTAACACGAAGTTAATGAATGAAATAAGCGTTAATGCAAACAGAAATTATTGTAGACAAAATTAGCTTTTATTTAAGTGTTAAAATTTAGTGAATGAATTTCACTACAGGTCACATAAATTTTTTTTGGGAAATTTAAATACGAAAAAAGTAAAGCAAAAGAAAGTTTAATGGAAGGGAGCTTCATGAAATAGTCCTACCTAAAGTGTCGTTTGTGAACTGCACTGACATATAAAATAATATGTATTTTAGAAAAAAAAAATTGCTTAGAAATTCCATACTTGTGGATAAAGAGTTTGAAAAAGCTAACGCTTTTAAAATATCTCCAATTTATAATGACGGCTTCGCTGAGTACAGATTATCCGCCTAGCCACTTCCTGACAGAGCAAAAGAGTTCTCTCCTCTCACCAGCATCCGAAAAACTTGTAGGCAGAAACTCTCTATTCAAGATATCTCCAATAGATCGAATACAGAGTTTCAGAGGAGAAAGCCATCGAATCCCAAGACTGGGGTCTTATTTCGTTTTGTTTTGGGGAGTTTTTTCCTGCAGCCAACTTAAACATTTCTAAAATTTAAAACTAATTTTGAAGTGACCCTCGTATATTCACATATAAAATTCTTACATTTCAAATTTAGAAATCATGCTTATGTTGTTTGTATTTCAGTAGAGTTAATGTTGATATTTGTTGTTATTTCTCTTGATTATTATGCGAATAGAATTGAATGGCATAAGATGTTTATTTGTTTGTTCGTTCGTTCGTTTGTAGCATGAACTGACTGACTATAGTTGAAATAAAAGTGATGCATGAATGAGTTGATCATGGCATAAATGTCACTTTTAATCATTTAGCGAGATGTTAATAATCCAAATTGCAAAATAGCTAAACAAACGACGAACAAAATACAAAAATTCAAAACGAAAAGGAGAAGAATGAACAGGGAGGGACTTGGAAAATAAGCAATTCACACAACAAAAAATTTATAAATAATCCTCATATGTATGTATGTATTAATGACGACTAAGATGAAGAGTTATTTAAAATTGAAATTAAAATCGAAAATTTTTCGATCAACGATTTATCATATTTTGGTAAGACAACAACAACAGCAGGATACCACAAACTACTTACAATTGTGCCTACTCTGCTGCTGTTGCTAAAGCATGTGACTCTATTAAAACGGTCCCATTCCCACAACATACGAAAGGTTGTATGAAAATTAATTTTAAACAGAAATTTTTAGCAGTCATTTTGGGAATATTTTCAAACCTGAGTTCATTTCGGAAATGGAACATATAGCCCTTATCTGTTTCCAAGATTTTTTAAAGATATTACTTGAAATGAACATACTCCACAGCTGTTTTTACAGAAATAAAGTCGATATATTTATGTATGGGAAAACATGTTCATTATAAAAAACTTTGTCCTTAATATAACCGAAGTTAATATATTCAAAAACCAAAATAGTGAGCAATTATTTATGAATTTTTCTCTAGATAATTTGCAATACCACCTCGTAGTTTTTTTATACTTTTTTATCCTCACGCAAAAACTAAAAATAAAGACCTTAAACTGTTGCCATTTTATTTAAAGGGTCATTGTGATTCCATCTGTCATAGATCGATAGCTTTATGAATACGGCAACCACTCCACTTCTCATAAATACACTCCTGTTCGATACATCCCTGTCCGAGTATTTATACATTTTAAAGATACTACAACTACAAAATAATATACGAATCTCAATACAAAACATTAGCGGTGATTTAAGAAGCCATACCACAATCAGCGGGTGTTCAGTTCAATCCAATTCGTTCGAAAGAAATTGATCGAATTGTTTTATTAAACAACTTGTACTCGTCGCATCTACGAATGGGTATCATCGTTTATGATTATTGCATTCGTACACTATTCGAAATAGTTATAAGGTCAGAAGGGTTTTGCGAATTCGCTCAGGAACAAGTGGCATGACGTTGTTTGGGCAATAAGAAAATTGGACTCAATATTATTCAGGACATATAGGCCATAAGTACCACGGCCCAAAGGTTTTTTGTGCTGATCAAATGTACACTGAAGCATATTAAGGTAACGCATAAAGCCAATTATTCTACACGGTGAGAGATTTAATACTTCAACTGGAGTCATCAGAATACCTCCAAGGAACTTCAGCCTGCAGTCCATTACCGCTGGACAATCGCTGAGAATGCGCTTTCGCATCTCTTCCTGCTTTTCGCAGAGTCTACATGGTCTGGTCTCGGTTACCAATGATAAATTGATGTCGTCTGTGGGATAAGGTAATAGACCGTGAATGGCTTCCCAATGGCAAGCAAGTTCCATCTGAGCCCACGAACTTTTCTTCTCTTTATGCTCCTCTGTTAGCTAGAGAGTCAATCTATTCGTTTCCAGTATGGGCTTTGTGGACAGGCACCTAGCACAACGTCAGTTTATTTTTAGCGCCAATCTCATTTAGGCATGTAACACAATCCATGGCAACACCCGACTTTATCTCATAAGAGATTATGGCCGCGAGTGCTGCCTAGCTATCTAACGTCAATTAGATTTGAATACTCATACATTTTCTCCTCAAGCCATTCTCTGGAACAAATGAGGAATAGAAAATCGTAGGGTATTTACCCATGTTAACAGCCATTTCGAAGCTAAGGCCGTATATCTCTGCCCCGTGTTTCAATTATTTCTGCTTGGAACCAGCAATTAACCAAATCTGATCAGCATCTTCGTGCCATGAAGTGTGGTTCAACTATTGGTTCCTTTTAGTAATTAGAACGTTAAAGTTTTTGTTCAAGACTAATGTCGGTTGTGTTTGATCATTCATCCTAATTTTTATAATGGAGATGTCTGGTAACCGAAGTGCTCTCCTGCGAGCCTCCTCTTCACTATAACGTGTACATGGGGAATGTGTACTACAGGTTTTCATTGCCCCAGTGATCGAAATACATATTAATAGCGACTTCTTCAGTTTTTGGCCACCAACTAGGACAGTGTATGTTAGATGTATTGGTTTTATTATGGTGGTATAAGACTAATATATCATTTTTGGTTTAACGCCCCACAATATGCCAAATAGCCGTCGGCAGGCATGCAGTGCCCTCATGGCTCTGTTGGTTATATAGGAAACATGTTGATTCCAAATGAGTGACCTGTCAAGAATTACCCCAAGGCATTTAACTTTGCTGGAAAACCTGATATTTGAACGATTTAGGGTAGGTTCCATGCAAGATTCCCCGTTTTATTTCATATCTTATCCCCAATTTTAGATTTTTCATCCCCAAAAATCCCCATTGGAGGACAACCACTGTGAAACCGATTTTTGTTTAAAGATCTACTGATGAGTTGGCATTAGTAACCATCGATATGTTAGCATATAGATTGGCTAACCACAACATATCAATTTAACTTGTATGCACATAAATTCTTGGGAATATCACGAATAAATACATCTTATATTGAATATTTTTAAAACTAATTTTATTCTTAAATAGTTTGCTCTTTCTCTGCTCTGATTATACCAAATAGATTTTAAAATATGAACATTCGTCCCTATCATTTTGGTTCGCTGGAAAGACGAATTCCATGCAAATAATAGGTTCCCTTTTTATTTGTAATAACAGCGACTATTATTTAATGATATCATCAATCTCTCGTTAGTATCATAAAAGAATGTTGATCCTATAATTATTTCAGGTAGTGTATTTGTGCGATTGTGTATATTAAATGCAAAAAAGAAATAAACTCAAACTGAAATTAATTTGTTTGTCACTTTACGGAGTAACGAATGTTATTCATCGTTTAAAGACACAGAAACATAAAAAATTAAAGTGAAAAAAAATAAACAGAATAAATCCCATGTTGTCAAATGATTAAACCTCAATTTTCCTCACATTTGATGGAGATTAAAGTCTACGTACTTAAAAAATTAAATGGTCTGTTCGCAGATGTATTTAAAGAGGAATTATAAAATATTTTGAATAAACAAAACAGTGTGAATAGCCGAGAGTTATTTGAATAGAGATTTAAGCCACTATCAAAAAAATATTGCAGGCATACCAGAACATTGAAGAACTGAAAAAAAGTTGAATCAAACTAAATAAATTCCAAACATTTTCAAAATCTCCAAAATTAACCACAAACCGCTCCATAGCCAATATGTAGAATAAATATTGCGAAAAGGTATAGAAAGTTGGTCAACGTTTGATCCAGCTACTGGGCCGTTGAACAAAGATGCTATTAACGTTATAGAGCATTCGACAATATACTCATGGACAACGTGCATTACGTCGAGATAAATTCTTCAGCTCTCGATCATCTAACTACGGCAAGCAAAAAGTTCAACCCGACAAGATAAATATTTCGCCTCTTGAACGGATAACCTCGGTTATTGACTTGTGCTCAATACTTAGGGAAAGAATATTAGCGGAAATCACTCTTGGTGGCATATTTGCACCTCTAGGATATAAACTATCATTTTCTGCTACAAAGAATAAGTGTCTTCTTCAAACATGTAGGAAATACATACGTACATATATGTGTTATGTATAACTATGTAAATTTTCAAATGTACCATAAAAAACTACTTTTAATTTTTTCTTAATTTATTATTTATAGAATAATTCTGAACTAAGATTTATTAAAGATGCATACATTTGATATTTAAATACATAAAATAAATGAACAAATAATATAAACGTACACACACAAACCAACTTTGTTTACTTTTCTTGTTGAAGCCTATTATTAGTTTGTATTTTATTTTCATGTTTATGTTTTAGACACTCTCAGAGAATCTCTCTGAGTAATTTTGCTAATTGCATATATGCTAGACAAGTTTCCAACAGTTTTCAGTATTGCATATCTGCTACTGTGTAGGAAATGCTAGTTTCTTATATTTTGATCTTGTTGTGTTGCATATTGTAGCATATATCCTAGACTTGCATGACCTGCAAGGTCTGCAATAGCAGTTTCCTACGAAGGGTGATTTCCCCTATTATCTTCGCTTTTGCTATACTTTGTTGCTCGGATGCAAAGTATAGCACATAGCCAAAACCGGTCATATTACAAGTTAGACGTTGGATGGTGGAAAATCGTTCGAATTTCAATTAAACCCCGTCGGAAGAAAAATAAAACACAAGAAAACTATTATTATTCTAACGCAAACACAACTCCACCACAATTGACAAATTCAAATTTACGATCACTAAATTAGCGTTAAATTAACCTATGGCTACGCATTGCTTAATGTTTCTAATCTCTCAAAAGTTCATTATTTAGTATAACAAATGACTAAACATAATCACCTCGGCGATTTGTTAATTTAGAAGCAGTCCTTCCTCTAACCTGTTTAAATGCGAGTATTGTGTCTCATTTCTTAGTTTCTTCTAAACTTCTGAAGACATTTACAAAAACGTTACGAGAGTGAAACCCGTATAATGATTGCGGTAATGTTGATGACGGTGATGATTACATTAATACATGATTATATATTAAAGAAGAGAGTAGTAGCTTGAGATGGGCACCACTCACATGATCGTGAGTACACTTTTTGGTGATTGATCCGTGATTGAAAAAAAAACTTGTTAATTAGACTTTCTTTTTGTGAGTATTTATTTCTCGTGATCGTGATTAATTTTTCATTGCCCAAAATATCAATATCGCGCATGAGTTATATTTTTTATCTTGAGTGAAAACTAACTCATGATTCCATCTCTAGTAGTAGCAGCCCTTTGAAACTATATTACACATACTTAAGAGCTACATCGATGAGGTATTTACTATTGTGTGATCAGATTCACACCAAGGTATTAAATTTTTGTTTAAATTTTTTATATAAAACTAATGTTTTTTTTTGTACCGCTCGTACAAGTTTCATTCTTTGAGCGTTTTTTGTATCTGTTTTTTTTTCTCTTTAATCTTCAGGTGTGTAATTATTTGTGCTTCTCTTGTATTGTCAACATATCAGAAATGTTTTGTTATTGTTGTTGCTAGTGTTGCTGCCGCTGCTGTTAATGTTGTTGGTGTTCTTTCTGCTGCTGTTATTGTTATTAAAAGTGTACCCAAAGAGAATTATACAAATGTTATTAAAGAAAAGGCTGTGCGGTACGTTTGATGCCTCTGAATATAATGAACATAAAATAACGTAATAGACTCAATAATGTGTGTCTCATATAGTATTTTGTGGAATTTCATCCAATCCAAATACATAAATGAAGGTAACAGCCTAAATAAAGACATCACCACTGGACAGCGGCGCAGCAGTTTTAATAATTATGGATTTTAATCTTGACATTTTCAACGCGAGAATGAAAATGAAATCATTTAATATTCAATACAAACATTTCGTCCGACTACAGCCGCAACAGCACACAAATCTCTTAATACATACCGACGAATGCAAAAGACAGATAGTGATGCCACTTGGTGCTTTATTTAGGGATTTGGACCACATTATGGGCATGAGCTTTGAGTCCTTATAACACTATCCTGCAGAGAAAATGTCCTTTAAATGGAAACATGTGGAATATATTAGTGATGCCACTTGATGCTTTATTTAGGGACTTGGACAACATTATGGGCATGAGCTTGGAGTCCCTATAACACTATCCTGCAGAGAAAATGTGCTTTAAATGGAAACATGTGGAATATATTAGTGATGACACTTGGTGCTTTATTTAGAAATTTGGACCACATTATGGGCATGAGCTTTGAGTCCTTATAACACTATCCTGCAGAGAAAATGTCCTTTAAATGGAAACATGTGGAATATATTAGTGATGACACTTGGTGCTTTATTTAGAAATTTGGACCACATTATGGGCATGAGCTTTGAGTCCTTATAACACTATCCTGCAGAGAAAATGTCCTTTAAATGGAAACATGTGGAATATGTTAGTGATGCTACTTGGTGCTTTATTTTAGGATTTGGACCACATTATGGGCATGAGCTTGGAGTCCTTATAACACTAGCCTGCAGAAAAAATGTCCTTTAAATGGAAACATGTGGAATATAAAAATTTTAATGCGCTAAACTCAAATCAGTTTTCAATTTTTTTCTATCACGTACAAATTTTTTTATGGACATGACTAATATTCAGTATATATCTAATATCTTCAGTATATTTCACCCTTACTCGAAAACGGTATTCCCGATTTCGATCAGCAAACCGTCAAAATATGCATAACAAAATTATCTTCAAACTTTCTTAAAATTGTTTTTTGATTTGATCAAGGTTTTCAGAGTTATTCACAGATTAGTATCGAAAAACGTGATTTTTCATGCAAAATTAACATATATATATTTCTTTCTAAAGGCTCATAAGAAATTTAAAACTGCAAAAACTTGAACTGTTATTTTTAAGGACATGTAGGTATATAACGAAAAAAATAAGCTATATGTCATTAAAGTCAATGGATAAAGGTTGATTTTATTAGCAATTAAGTGAATATACCCAGACAGTTAAAAGATACTTTCGGTAATAAAATTATTTTTAAACGAAGGTAGCAAGACAGTTTTAAAAATTCTTAAATTTATGTGCCTTCAAAAAACTAAAGATCTGGCATCTCTCAATATTATGATGATACGATGAAATGCTATCGAAGACAGCAGCGCTGCTCAAAAGAATGTTAAGAATTATTGTTATGATTGTATTGTTGTCGTTGTTGTTGTGCTCCTGTTATTAACATTTTATCGTCTTTTGATTTTTGTTGTTGTCGTTGTTATTGTTGCAAGCGTATGCCACTTGTTATACCCTGCACCACAGCTGGAAAGGTTAAGCTTGTTATTCCGATTGTAATTTCTACAATATGCCATCATTTGCGTGCCCAAAAAATATATTTCTCATTTGCTGCAACGTCGTCATAACTCAAAAAAGTTAGTTTTACAGAAAACGAGTTTAAAATTTTTAATTTACACACAACTTACTGGAAAAAGAAAATTTCATTATTCTCTCAAGAGTTGAGTATACAAAATATTTATATGAAATTTTCATACTATATGAAGAACGATATGACGAACAATTCTGTATTATTAGCTCAAAAATCACAAATTTTGAGTTATGATGACGTTGCAGCAAATAAAGAATGTGTATACATATGTATATTTGAGTCCTTATAGCAGTTATGTGACGACGTCCGTGTAATAGTCGAAGAGAGTTTTCCAAAATAGTTTTCGCGAGCATATCGAGCCTTTGCTGCAATATAGTCATAACTCAAAAAACTTGTTTTGCAGAAAACGAGTTTAAAGTTTTGAATTTATTAACAACTTAATGGTAAAATAAGTGATATAGTTTGTATAAAACCAAATTATAATAAGAACTGGTGTGGCAGTTCAGTCTTGTTCAGCTAACATTTGACTTTTGAAATTAGAGTGTTAGAGACCCAGGGATTCGCAAACTATGATGCTTTTATTATTGAAAAAATTACAAAAGGAACTTATAGGTACCCCGGCGTATACTTAATATCTTAACAATACGTTAAATAATGATACTCATACCCGTCGTGCTTGGAATTTCTGCAAGCGAAAAATCTTTTTTTAGACCCATGTTTTCCAGGGCAGAGTTGTTTATAGTTCTTTGTAGAATGAAATCCTGGAAAATTCCATAATGATTTTTACAAATTACACGGGGCAACACAGCAAAGTTTTCTAAACTTTTGTTCATAGTTTTTGGTTAAATTAGGAGTACTGATTACGATAACATCAATAGTTTTTTTTCTAGCAGCTCTAGTCTTAAAGATATTGTGGCATTGAATTCACATCACTTTTTCTATTATGCCAAAACTTAAAATACTTTCCGGATCATTAATCTACACAAAAATTTCTTTCATTTAAATAGAGTCACATTGCACAGTGGGGACTTTTGCAAAATAATGATAATAAACCTAGAACTTCTAAACTGCTGATTGGTCTTCTGGTTTAAGCACGAGAGGAGTTTCAGTGTGAAAAAAGTTGACCACCTCGGACTCAAAAAACTTCTGAGGCTTGTAACTTTTTTATATGTTATCCAATTTTTAAAATTTAAAGCGTTTAAGCTTTTAATTTAAAATCCAACTATAAATTAAAAAGTCGGAAAAAATTTCGAGGAATAAGAAATTTGTTTGGTTATAAAAAGTTTTCGTATACCCACTAATCCGTATATATGTACATAAATATGTATGTATGTGAAGGGTACATCAGATTCGGCTTAGTCCAATATATGTACAATGTACATATGTATGCATGTATGTAGATCTTTTAGTGATTTTTGTATAATTTAATTTTTTTGATCTTCGTTAAATTATGTTCTATTTAATCGTTTCTTACGATTCGTTGCGGTTCGTTTTATTTAAAGTTTTGGTTTGTTTTTATTATTAATGTTGCCTTAATAAGCCGTAGATTGTCATTATTGTCGTGTTGGGGACTTTTTTGTCTTGCTGTTTTATATTTTGATGTTATTAGCCAGGGGTTTTTGAAAGAAAAAAATATGTCACATTTTTTTTTAATTAAATTTCTTTATTAAAAAATATTTTATGCAGATTTGAGTTGAAACAGGTTTTACTCCGCGTATGTAGTGAGTTGTGGTTCAACAGTTCTTTTTTTTATTTAAATCCTATTTGTTCGGTCGGTATGGTTTTTTGTCTCAGTTCGATTTGAGTGTTTAAAAATCAAACTTGGTGTATTTGATGTTTTTCTAAAATAAACTGTCAAAACTTGTCGTAGAAATATTTATGTTATGTTTTTGTAATCGTGCCTTTAAATAATCTTCATAATGTTTTGTTTAAAAAAATTTCTAATTTAGGCCTTTGTTTTTGTAAAAAAAATTTACCTGATATACTTAATAAATATTTATATTAACTGTTTGTACTTTGCTTAATAAGTGTT
The DNA here is from genome assembly GCA_956483635.1 of Panzeria rudis. NCBI lineage: Eukaryota > Metazoa > Arthropoda > Insecta > Diptera > Tachinidae > Panzeria > Panzeria rudis. Next base: position 153,758,303 of record OY101449.1, on the reverse strand, counting down.
ATGTTAAATTCAAAATATAAATATTTATCTAAAAAGTTTTCTTTTTCGGAATTATTGATTTTCAATTAATTTTTTAAACGTGGTTTTTGCCAACCCAACAAAAAAATACACGCCATAAAAGTCATGAAAATGTAGAATTTGCGATCCAGAAGTAGTACAAATTTGGATAATTTCTAATGATTTTTACATATGCTTGTGATTGTAAGAAGTTCTCTTTTTCGATTACCAATCACTGAATCGGAAGCGATGTTAAGACGATTTTTTTGGCGTTCTATAATGATATTTTCCTTTACAAAAGAAAGATGAAAATTTACTTATTTTCGCAACTATGAAAATTTAGACGCAAAAACAAAAGGGACATAACAGTTATAACTAGGGATGTAACCGATACCGATATATCGGCGATAGTCCAAATTTTCCGATACATCGGTATCGGCGATATTTTATTTATTGTTAATTTTAACATGAATTAAATTCAATTCGTCGTTTTATAAATCATATTAATATCAATTTTAAATATTAATAATAATTTACGCTGTTATTTTGTAAAAAAATATTTAATTCTTGTTAATAAATGAAATTTATTTGCTGGAGTTTAAGCATTGTCTATATGCATTTCATTGGTGCTTTGCCAAATTCTGTAACTTTCAAAGCCTACTATGCTTATTTTTGAAAATCATTTACATATTTGTGAACTCTCAAATGGTTTTTGAAAGTTTGCACATAAGATAAAGAATTTGTAACTGTTCAAAATTGTGTTTGAAGTCTACTGATGATTTGGTAAAGCACCAATGGAATGCATATAGAAAATACTTAAGCTCCAGCAAATAAATTTTATTTAAAATACGACAATATGTCAAATAATAAATTTCTTAAAATTTCTTGTCAATTTTATCATGAATTAAAATTCTATTCGTTGTTTTTTAAACCTTATTCCCAGCAAAAAATACCCTCCAAAGAAGTCATGAAAGTGTAGAATTTGCGAGCATACAGCTGTAGCTCAAAACTTCGAATGAAAATTCGATTTTCATGATAAAAAACGGGGTAAATGAAATCAGCAACTCTATTAAGAAATAAGTACAAAGTTGGACGTTTTTCTGTATGAAAATCAAACCAAAAATGTATTGGGACAGTCAAACCAATTACTGAAAAAAAATTTACTTAAAAAAAATGTTTGTTTAAAATTTATTTGGTAATCCTTAAGCAATTTATTATTTGACATATTGTCACAATTATATTTTAAATGAAATTTATTTGTTGATAGTTATTAAGCAATTGTCTATACACTTATTTTATTCTTTTGTGATTTTGAAAAATATTATCGTTTGTAAATTCTCAAATGGTTTTTGAAGGTATGTACATAAAATAAGAGGTTTGTAACTGTTCAAAGTTGTGGTTGAGGTCTACTGACGAACGGAAAACTCACCAAAACGTTAAACGTGTCAAAAAGGAAAAAATTCGCTAAAACTCAAAAAATCGCTAATATAAAAAATGCTAAAGCGCAAAAACCAACAGAAAGAATAAAACGTTAAAATGAAAAAAATAGCTAAATCGAAAAAATTTAACGGTGGAAATAATTACACTGCACAACACAAAATTGAAAATATATACTAGTGTCGACGCTATGCAATTTGACATCTCGGACTCATTTTAAAACTTGAAATGTGTTTAAGGGTTAATTTCGTTAAAATGTTTCTCGTGATATTTTACATAAAAGTGTTGAACACAACATTCCCAGGCAATCAACCGAGTTGTCTAAAATTCCCTTAGACATTTGCCATAATAGTCTCCAGCCTTCTGGTACAATGTTTCTGCACATTTTCTGATATATTATGCGATTAATATCAGACTAGTCTGCACATTATTTAAAAGCAATTTAATTTTCTTTGAGATATTTAGGGCACCGGTGGTTTAACTAACCATTTGTCATGTAAATATCACTGGCTAAGCCACCATCAATAGGTAACTAAAGACTGTACATTTTTGCGACATTGTTCAGACATGTCGAAAATTCATTTAGAATTTCCCTAGAAAATTCGTCAGAATTCCTTCAGAATTTTCTTAGACATTTCGGCAAAGTTTTCAGAGTTTCCTCAGACAAAGTGGTCCATTCACTTTCTTGTAAACCACTCATATGATTTTTGGTACGTTTTCTCATCGACTTCGGATACGATTTCGCCATCTTGTGCAGGCTTTCCGACCAACTTCGGACCGAAATCGGCAAAAAATGTTTGCTGGGTATGTAGGTGTGTATGTACATATATGAATATTTATTAATTGTTATATTTTCGAAGCAATCCCGATCATCGTTGTCGTCGTAATAAAAATCACCAAAACCTTAATCGGCTTTTTCAAAGTGAAAAGATTTAATACAAACAACAAACAACCAAGAACAACAAAAAAGAAAAATTTGAACGAAGCCATGTTTTGAGTTTTTAAAAACTAATAAAAACTATAAAAATTATAAAAATGCATAAATATTTAAATTGGAAATGCATTAAAAAACAAAATATTCATATTTGAAGCAATAACAATAAAATCAAATAAAAAAGGGAATAATTATGTGAAAGTGGGCGCTTTTGTGTGTTGGTGTTGGTGTTGGTGTTGCTGTTTCTTGTACTGCCGCGTTTAAGAGGCAGCCAGCAATAGTTCATCCATATTCATATTAAATATTCTTTTAATCTTTGACTAATGTTTTTAATACATAATTGAGTCATATTGTGTGCTGGCTTTAGAGTCTCAGGTAGCACCACAAATATTTATATGTAACCAATTAAAAAGATTTCCATAAATGAATTTTTATCAATATTTTTGTTAGTTTTCGTTTCTTTTTTTTCTTAATTTTCTTTTGGAGTCTTTCTTTTAGTTGTTATTAAAAATATTTCTTTAGTTTTTCCTTTCTTGTTATTATATAAATAAATTAAGATCTTTTCAGTTAAATTTCTTCTCAGTTTTTAAGACAAACTAATGTGATATTGACAATGTGTTGATGTGTTACATTTACGAATTCGTTTGTTCGTTCGTTTGGACAAAAAGAATTAGAAACATGTATTATTACATACTAGTGAATATAATTAATGGTCTTTGGATTTAAATCAGGTGCGGATCCAGCTTAGACTTTTGTGTGGGAGGCGGAACTTCTTAATGGGTGAAAGCATTTGTTAACCTTGTTCTTAAGAATGCAGGAAAAATAACACTGGTCTACAAAAAGAAATCGGTTATACTAGTATGTGGAATGTACAGAGTTTTATGCAAATTTAATAATTTGTTTCTTTCTGAAAGCTCATAAAAAATTTAAAACTGCAAAAAAAACTTTACCATTTGCTGTTCTTAAAGATAAGTCTCTTACGAATAAAATAAGCCATATATCATGCAAATCGATGGATAATTGTGGATTTTCTTAGCAATTAAGCGAATACACCCAGCCACATAAAAGGTACTTTCGCTCTAAATGTTTTTAAACCAAAAATAAATTTATTGCCGAAAGTACTTTTTTAGCATCGCGGTGTATTCAGTTAATTGCTAATAACATCAACATTTATCCATAGATTTTCATGATATGTATGTATATGGATTATTTTGTTCATAACGGGTACCCTATACTCACATACTTGTATGGCATACATGCCATGTTGGACGGATTCCCTGACTGTGTATGGTTAAATTTTTTTGAATGACATACATGTTGGAAGAATATTAAATTTTTTTAATAATTTCTTCTTTGCTGACACATTTTATATAAATATCAAAGGAAAACTTACAAAATTTAGATTTTTTTCATATGCAGCGACATATTTTTTTAATTTATTTATATTTTTCAATTCAAATTTGAAATCACAATTGGTTTTGTCGCAATTTTATCTAGTTTAAATATGATTGAAAATTGAAAAGTGTGAGGAGAAAAACTGACAAATACCAATGTCAGTTGTCATTAGTGTTTTTCATTCGGGATTTCCCGGGAAATAATTCCCGGGATCCCGCACATTTTTCGGGAAATAAATCCCGGGAAAATTGTGCGGGAATTCCCGGGATTTTTTAAATATTATTATGGTAACTTTTATTTGTAAGCACACATTTTTAGTGCTGCTTTTATTTAGAAAAATATGTAAATAAAAGAAAATATATATATTTTTGAGCACATTTTATCTGTCTACATTTTATTTTCATATTTTTCTAAGAGCAGCGCTCAAAAAATCATATTTCGTGAAGAAATGAAAATAACAGATTGTCACTAAGTCTCGGTTCGCACTATGAAATTTTCTTTCATGAAATTTCTGAAATTCTCTTTTAAAATTTCATTCGTGTCTGCACACTGAAAGTTAATTTCATGAAACTTAATATTTTTGTTTGTTTACTTTCACATTATTTTTATTCTTTGTCACTTATTTTGCACTCTAAAACAAGTTTTTACTGTCACTACCATTAAAAGAATATAAAAATAAAGTAAAATCAAAAATAATGGTACAGCCAACTTCATGTTGACAATTACGAATTACAATACAAAACAGAAATTCAGTGAACATGAAATTGTGTACCCGACACCATTCTTCTCTCCCCTCTCACCAACAAACTGCCACTTTCATGAAATAAAAGTTCATAGTGCGAACCGAGACTAAGTAGACATAGCGAAAGTGGGCATAATAAAGAAGTACTGGTCTATATTTTCTGAAAATATCAGATTATTATTTCAAGCCACACATGAGTTTTTTGAAGCTCAAAATTTTTAATTTTTCAAGAACTATAAATTTAAAAAAAAAAAGTAAAGCTTTATGTAAAGCAGGTTCACACAGGGTTCAATTAAAAATCGATACAAACAAAAAAAATAATTTTCAATTGGTCACTTTTCCTCCACTTAATTATTTCAATTCAGTTTGAGCAGTATGAAATGCTCTTTAGTGTCTTATGAAATAAATCATAAATCATTGCAATATCTTTTCTACTTAAGAAGCTAGAGAAATTATAAAAAAGTATGAAATTAGTAAATTTGTTTACTTCGGGTGGCTACTAATCAGAAGTTATATAATAAAAAAAATAAAATTTTGTAATTTAAATTAAAAAGCATGCTAAAGACCTCAAATTATATAATTATTTTACTATTTGTTTTTGTTCAAATAAATTAAGTGAAATACTATTTTGTATCGTTTTGTATTGGGCGGCAATTCCCGGGAAATTGAAAAATCAATCCCGCTTTCCCGGGAAATGAAAAAGTCCAGGAAAAGAAAAACTCTAGTTGTCATGTATGTCATGCATGTATGCGAGTTTATTGGGCCCTTAAGACAGTTGCCTTTACGAACAATAATTTTGAAATTTTTATGAGCTTTCATAATTTTTTATGAGCTTTCAGAAATTTATAGTTTTACATTAAAAATTACTTTTTTTCTGTACTAATTTGTGAATAATTTCGAAATCGGTGATCAAATTATAAAAATATATTAAGAATGTTTAAAGGTAAATTGTGCAGTTTGTTGATCGACATCGGTCATACCGTTCTTGAGTTAGGGTGAAATATATTGATGTACCTAGTAAAAATATTAGTCATGCCTATAAAAAAAATTTTAAATAGATATTAATTTAGCGTATTAAATTCTATATGCCTCATATTTTTGTTTAAAGGACATTTTCTTTGCAGAACAGTGTGTTTTTTTTTGAAGGGGAGAATATCTATACCCTCTTCAAACCGTGCCTGACCTAAAATAGCCAAGTTATTTACATATACATATTTAAATACAGATTTACAAAAACTAATGCTGAGACAGACCTTTCTTTAAACACTTTTTTGTCACCAAAAAATTTTAACACTCAATAATAAATGCGGCTTAGTAAAATTATGATCATGTTGATCAGTTCGGTCAGTTGTTTGGACTGTTGGTTGGTGTGTGTAGTGTACACTGTACAGATAAATAAATAGATGCTACCAATTTTTTTGTAATTTTTTTCTTTTTACAAATTCTTTCAAAAGAAAAATGCCGCTTGTTTTGAAAACTTAGAAAGCAAAAGAGAAACAACAGAACTAAATATTTAAAGGTTTCAATGATAAAGCGATAACTTGTTTATAGATTCTTTTTCGAACTATTGGAAACAAAAACTACATACGAGTATGTATAATTTTTTTGATAATGTGTCAATGTTTTTAAGTAGGTTTAAGCCATTATGTTACCAACGAAATCAAATAACATTCGATTTTATCACTTAATTCGTCGTCATTTAGTTTTAATACTGTCAGAAGATTAAGAAAAACTCATTTTTCATACTAAATATGTTTTGTTGGTTTCTTTGCATCAATACAAATTATAAGACTGTAATTAAGAAGGAAAAGTATAATATAATAATTTAGAAGATTTAAATATTTCTAGACACAAAAGAGTTTTATTTCGAATAATTAATAACGAAAAGTTTAGCTTACTGTGATCGTAATGTTTTAAAAAATTATGTTATAACTGTAATAATTAAGTCTTCTTGGCCAAATGCCTCATTCCAAAGTGGATATATGTACATACATTAGTACCAACTTTGGGTTAGAATATTATATAATTCTCGTATGCTATTTGAATGCTATATATAAGATTTAAATTTGAGCTTCAGCTTTATAACAATATTTTAATCTGGCATATGAAACAAACTCTCAATAGAAAACAATTAAAAAGTCATCTTTCAGTAGAATTTGTTTTTGAAATCGGCGCCGATTTCCATCACATACCAGAATGTTTTATTATTATGTATAGGATATAAGCATCGTGGTCCAAAGGACTTTTTTGTAGCCTAAATGGTGTCTGAACTAGATTATCGCTCGTTGAGAGATTATACACTGTATTTGGAGTCATTAGGATTCCTCCAAGAAACTTCATTCTGTGGGGCATTACAGCCTGACAGCAGCATAGAATGTGTTCCGGTGTCTCTTCTTGCATTTCACAGAGTCTACAAACTTTGGTCTCAAAGTAAGCCAGCAGCAGTAAATTTTCGCTGGTAATTCGTTTTTTGTCGTCTACATAGTCGACACATGTAAGAATAACAACAACAAAAACAAGTCACACAACTAAGCAGAACAGTGAATTGTAGCAATGAACAAAGCAAATAAATATGTACTAACACACTTGCGGCCCTTTTCACAATGTACGATTAAGAGTTAACATGGACTTTAACGGAAACTTCGCCATACAAAACTTGCCGTTAAAGTTCATGTTAACTCTTAATCATACAATGTGAAAAGGGCCGCAAGTGTGTAAATTTAATATGTAAATTTAATATGATTTCCAATCAATATTGCGTCATGTTGATTTTACATTTAATTTTTTCTGTGTGTACATGGTCTTCATAGACTTCGAAAAGGCTTTAGATAACCTGAACGACCACGCAATTTGGAGCGCTCTTGCTTGCAAAGTTGTTCCGCGCTGTTAAATGTTGAGTTTTACATGCTAATGCGCTGAGCAACAAAACCTCGACTAATTAATCGAGAGATTAACCGACACTTCAAAGAAGTCCGGAGGTAGCGCAAATTTGTATCATATGTAATGATTTTTTCAGAGTCTTGACATTAAAAGAAGCTCTCTTTTTTATGTTTATTCCGATTCCATGCGGGAAATTTTCTACATCACTCAACTAGAACAAAAATGTTAACAAAATAACCTCAATGTAGAAGAAAATTTTTTCCAAATCAAACATTTTGTATTTGTCTAAACTACAGTAATTTGATTAGTATTAAAAAAACTACCGCTGGACATGTACCTCTTAAGTTTGGATCTAGAGCCTATCACTGGCTGTCTTAATTATGTCAATTGATACCCCCAATGACAACGTCATGACAGTTCTCCCTCACATAAAGCGAACTGGTAATTAGGGAACCAGTCACTTGACTTGTGTTGTGACAGCATCTCCTCCCTCTACAGTTGTGTTTGATCATTCATCCTGATATATGGGCCATTCACAAGCTTTCCTAGTACAAATTTTCATGCGCTCCACCAGATCTCCTGATTATATAATAGAGATATCTGGTAGCCAAAGTGCACTTCTGCAGGCTTCCTCTTTCACTAATGTTTGCCGTTAAATGTTCTATAAAGTATTTTCCAGCATATAAACTTACATACATATATAGTATTTATGTACATTTGTATCATATCATTTGATTAATTAAAAGGTACTTAAAATCCATATTTATAACTTTGAAAAACAGAGATTGTTTATTTTCCGGCTTTATCAAAAATCTCTTCTTGAATGGAGAAATCTATTTAACAAATTTTTTGTTAGTTTTGTTTTATTTAGTTTGGGAACAATTTGCCGACAGACAAAAGTTATTTATGAGTAAAAAAAAGAGTGCTGCCTGTGTTTATGTACATCTATACTTACATATGTACATATGTATGTATGTCTATGTGACTTGTTGTAATCCAGTAGCTGGCGTTAATGTGGCTTAATAAAGTGTCTCTGTGTGTTTCTTAAGGAAACCAAAAAGGACTCTAAGTTTAGATCGTATCTTCAAGTGTACACTCGTTGTACAAAGTATCATAAATAATGTATCTATTGCATGCTGTAGGTAGTTTTAATGATGACAGTTATTTACAGTGATAAGAAAGAAATGATGATGATGCTTCAATTTAGAGAGTTATAAACAAACGTACATCAAATTATTCTGTGTGGTCCTTTGAGATTTTTTTCTTTTACATTTTTAGGTATTGTAACAATAAGTATCTCTGCATTATTTAGTTAAATATTTGTTGCTTACAAAATATGTAATTACGTCGTCTTGTTGGTGGGAGTTCGTAAATAAAAAAATTTTTCAGTACTTCCATGTGCAGGTTGTATTTATATTATTTGTAGATCGGTGTACTTATGCGTGTTAGGATGAATTTTTTTTTTACAATATTTAAAAAACTGACTAATATAATTTTAAAATAAACAAATTATTACAAAAATTTTATTTAAAAAGGGGGAAAAGTCCTTTCAAAGGCACGCACTATAATTATTTTCCAGACAACAACCACTTTACAACAGAGACTTATGAAATATCAAGAGGGTGGAAAATGCTGGAAATAGAAATAACGATACATACTAATACTAAACTTGATTTACATACATATGTATATGTATCTAAATCCATACCTGCATATTTACATACATACATATGGGTGATTATTTTCTGTTATTTTTTTTTATAAAAAAATTTCAATTCTAAAACGGAACTTTTTAAATCTAAATTGATTATTAGGCTAAGGTTCGTAACGTTATATTCAGAAAGAATTGGGTATGATTAATATTCCAAGGAACAAGGGAAAAATTAACATCAACTTAATTTTTCAACGTACACAGCAGAACAGAGTAGCGCCACTTTCGGAAGCCGCTACACTTCCATCATCAGTGCTCACGTGTATTTGCTATCACCACTTGTCAGGTGGCTCTGTTCAATATGATTTTTAATTCTTATATATACAACTTTTTCGTGAAAATTGAATACGAGAATTAAATCACTCTCAAGCTGATATTAAAGTGCACTTTCCCTGCGTTGCCCTCGGTTTATTTTCCTTCATTCCCATTTTTCTGGGAATGAACTATTATATCAACCAAAAAGTTTTTTGGTTACAAATAACCATTATCGAAAGCAATTTTATTTTTCGGTTATCTCTACCCGAATACATATCGTATTTTAGATGTAATGAATGCATTTCTAAGGGGTTTGTAGGGCAAGAAATTGAAATGTCTTTGGAAAAGTAAACAAAACGGGCAGTCTAGTAAAATATTTTTATTAATTTTATTAATATATAATGTTACTTGAATAAAACTGTGATAACCAAAAAATTAAATTACTTTGAAAAAAACATTTCTTATTTATATTGGTTACGGTGACCAAATTAATATATATCTTACGATAATGGTTAAAAATAACCAAAAACAGATAGAGATTATTTTCACATAACCTTTTCTTGAGAAAGAGAAAACACAATTATTTTCGGTCCCTGACCTCAGCTATTAAATATAACGCGGCAAATAACCAGTACGATCCAGTAGCAGTAGTGTGTAAAAAAACCTTGGCGGTATTTTTTAAAAGATCTCAAGAAAATCACCTTTTCTTAAAAGAAAAAAAAAACGTCTTTCATCTAATATTATCTAACCCATTATTGAAGGGTAAAAGTACCTTTAACAAATCCTTTTTTCATTTTTCCCCCCGTTTAAAACACACTCACACATGATTTGTTATCAAATTACTTTTTACACATGCTGCTTGGGTTACACTATTTTCATTTAACCTTCTAATGTTTTCACTTCTTGTCTTTAAAATATTTAAAGATCTTCAATTAAATAAAAGAAGTTTTGCACAAAAAAAAAACCTTAAGAAACAAATAATAAAACCTTGTAATAAAATCATATCTTATTACTTAATCGCAATCAATTTGTCAAGATCCATCCATTTATTCATCCATATGAGTGTTCTAATACTTTTAAAAGGATCTATTATCAAAAGAACAAATTTTACTTTGCTAACAATTGATCCAAAAAAAAACTCTTTAGATCTTTTCTCTTTTTAATATACAGAAAAGAAATTTGCAAAATGTATGTTCGTAATTTTATACAAATGAATTGTACCTTGCAGTTACAGCGTGTGGGTAAAACATGAGTATCTTACTAATTTTACAAAGTCTATTAGATTTTGCCGCCCATAATCAAAAAAGAAGGTATTGTATTACACTATTGATGTGTTCTGTTCGTTGGCAAAATGAACAAAAAATATTTACAAAACATTTGATGGAAACACATTTCGATTTCGATTCTTTTACACAGATGTATTTGAGCTCTTATAAGATGTTTTTGATTTAATCAATAATTTCGGCACCTTTTGGTAAACATGAGACAGTCTTTTATTTATTATTTAATGTGTTGGATTGGATTGTGGAGTGTAAGTAAGTAAAGCCGTCCTATGAATGTTGAACAATGATTAAAGGATTGTATAGAGATCATTTTACTAACATATGATTAAGCGGATAAAAATTACACTATGAGAAAGTTTTATATAAAAAGTTATTATAATATTGTAAGAATTCAAACTCAACGACACAAATTGACAACACTGATTATACTGTGTCAGAAAATATTTTGTAAAACGCAACGCTAAGCGTTGAGAAATTTTCAATGTGCTTTGTTTTTGTAATTTTAGTTTTTTCCATACAAAATTTACGAACGCAAAGCGTTACCTTTTACATAATAAGGCCGTTAGTAACATGTAAAATAGCACTGCTGATGCAGTAGTGGCTATTGGAGTCTTGTGTAAAACGTAGTCGCGTTAACGTCGCTGTTAGGGAACTCTCGTAAAAGAATGTTGATATGAAACTTTCAGTGTTTACTTTTAGATGAAGATAACTAAGTAAAGTTTTGTGTGTCCTTATTGGTATGCAACATAATGAAACTTTTGTATGACCTTTGATGACCATTTTATTTTTTTAATTTATTCCAAAATTTGTGGATTTTTGAATAGGCTGCTCCACCGATTTCATCATAGCTTTGGAAGGGGTTGTCCAATTTTATTGTAAAAAATACTAAAAACTTGAAATAAATTTACCTTTAAGCCGTTTTAATATTGTTGTTTTATATACTCAACGGTTTTGGAATTATTCAGACCGCAATGATAAATAACATTAAATTTTAAAAACCCCTGAAGAAAATGGATGATAACTCCAAACAGAGGTTGAAAGATTTTTAGATCATGTCACCTTTCAAACAGGAAAAAAGTAAATTAAAATCGATCCAGTTTTTGAGACACACAGAATCAAAAGGATACGAGCTTCATGATCCAGTAATAAAAATTTACATTTTTATTACTTACTTTGATTTTTTGTGAATTGTTTTAAATTAAAATGTTCCAAATTTGCGAAAAAAATGTTTTTCATTATCCATTTATTCATAGAATTTTAAATTTCGACTGTTTTTTTAGTTAAGGGAACATAAGCCTGAACACACACCGCAAAAGACAATACGTTTTTGTCTTTTAATTCAAACACACTCGTATGATTATAAAGCACACCAAAAAAATTTGGTGTGTGTTGTCTCATAAGAACTAATGTACTGTTGTCGAATTAGTAAAAATAACAGTTTTGTCTTATGTTGGTGTGGGTTCAGCCCAGCGTTGCTATAACTTTTTTTTTAAACTGCAAATTTAGAATATAAAAACTGATTTTCATGTGAAAAAACTGCACACAAAACATCCAAAATATAGTATATGCATTATTTATTTTAAAATGTTTCTTATTAAAACATAGTACTCTTTCTTAAAATGCGTCCACATCAGAACAGCCTGCGGCGCAAATTTTTATATTGTTCGTCAAAAAACCAACAAGGTTCGGATTGTGTGCGTTGAACGTGACGAAAATTCCTGCGTTGTTTCTGTGCGTCGCACACGCCCACACTACCTAAAATGAGATGCAAATACTTGCAGCGAACGCGTTCGGCGCAAATATTTACACCTTTAGGAATTTAAAAATTTTATAATTGAAAACAACCAAAAAAGTGCAAAATTGGTACGCTTTACCATCTGGGAAGTTAGCAAAAATGTGGCACTCCAAATTTACAACTTTTTGAATTATATGAAAAGGAAATCTATCAGTTGCACTATGGGGCATTTAATATAAAATTTTTACAAATTACACAGGCAATCGATTATATTTTCCGAATCGGGTTAAAGACTTAAGGAGCAAAATTCAACAAATAGAGTAATTAAAATTGTTGCTTCCGTATTTAAGTTTTTGTTTTATTTGATCTTTTTGTTTGAATGAATCACTAAAAATTTCGCCAAGAGAATTCTGAAAAAACTTTACGTACATATGAACTATAATAGCAAACTTCATATAGAAAAACACAACTTTCTTAGACCTAAATGAGTATGAATTCCCTCTTGTAAAATAACTTTAAAAACTGGAATTAACATAAAAATTTTAAGAGCAAAATATAAAAATGTGAAAACTGCAAAATCTGCACAATTTGTAGAAAACGTGGTTTTTTAAGCAAAAAACTACAAAACTGCTCAATGGTTAGAAAAACTGCAAAATACAGATAAATCTGCACATTTGGCAACGCTGGTTCAGCCTAACCCAGCGGTAAAACTTACGTGGCGTTTATTAAACAGACCTTTTTACAGGCCTTCCAAGGCCTGAATTTAAGATCCAAAGGAACTATTTTCTGCCTTCTAGAATGCCTCTACACTGGTTTCTTTTGGAAGAAGTATTCTATTTTTAGATTTTTCGTTTTGTTTAATAAAAATGTTCTTTAGAAATAACAGACATTTTCGTATTCTTTTTTCGCAAATAATTTGTATATAAGACTGAAATTTACGTACAAGAAGCATCGTACATACTGCTATTATGTCGTTTATGTTGTAGCTACTACATCATGTTCAATTCGTTCCAAATAAATACATGAAATTTAGCCTCCCTCATATGTTTAAAAAATTACTTTGGATGAAAAGTAGCTCGAAATAAATAAAACATCACGATAATCAAAAATATAGAAGCCGCTATAAAAATATCCAGATTAAAAAATGTACCTCCATTTCATTTTTAACAGACCTTCCCAGACCAGGCCTTCTATCAGACCTGCTGAGTAATGGGTCGAGGAAGGCCTTGGTCCACAATGACATCTCGTGTAAATAAGAAATGAATATGTAATGGGAGTGGAAGTACTACAGACTGCTAAATAAGGCCTTATAGAAGGCCTCTTTACTCCTTCCATTTACCGCTGGGAGCTCATCAAAAAAGTATGTTACGTACTGCTTGGCATTTTCCTTGTTGCATAGTGCTTTTGTTTTCCTCGCAGTGTAGTACCTTAAAGAAGAGCGAAGAGCAAAATAAAAAGGGTAATGAGTTTATAATATAAAAACTAATTAGCAAAACGCCCACTTTTCCTTTACGTTAAACTGAAAAACATACATCACACATACAACCTTGTGTAAAAAGGTACGATTAGTATTGGGAAATACACACATGGTATCGAATAGCACAGCACTGGCAAATTACACATGTACTTTAGCGAACACACACACACACACATGGTATCATTCACAATTAAGCTGCCTCCTGGAAAACATATCCTCACATATAAACTTACAAAACACCTATAAGCAATACTTCTTTCTCACAAGGATATCTGATATTTTTGTTTTGTTTGTCAAATTATACAACAATCAGACATCCTGTCAGTCTTAATACAAAATCTATTCAAATATTTTGACTCAATTTCGTGTGTTATTTTTATTTGATTGCATTTTACTACATATTTATTTATTAATTTGTTAATTAATAGAGTTAATAATTTATCTAACAAACGTACGTAATTATAAACAAAACATTTAGAAAATATTTTACAACAAAAGCTAAGGCCAAAAGGATGACCTCTTATCCTGTATCATTAAACAAAACCCCACCAGTAAGTTAGTAAAATGCTTTGAAAAGTGGTGGTGCTTGCTATTGGTCACATGTGTCTTTCACTGTATTTCTCTTCATACACAGGAAAAAATCATCAAATTGCAACTAACAATTCGAATTGCTAATATTTAATTTAAATTCAAAAATATACTTAAATAATATAACAAATTAAGTTGTTCATACGACAAACACAGAAATTTTTTTCAAACAAACTGAACTGACAAATTTTTTTGTTATGTTTAATTTCTTTTATTGAAAATGTCAACTAAAGTTTTTGTTGAAACTTGTGAAAAATTAACAATCATTATTGTTGATATAACAAATTTAATTTATTCTAGCCAATTACTCAACAAAATTATTCGTTAAATTATATCATAACGGAATGCAACTCAATTTTTGTGTGTATATATTTACTTACTTAATAACGAATGGCTCTGTAGCTCTGTAGTGTATAAAAAAATATTGTTAATATAACAATTATGATAATCAGAATTTTTTTCGGAAATTCAACGATTCACATTGTTAATATAACAATAATTTTAATTGGAATAACTTTGAAATCTTACAAAAAAAAATTAAAAAAATTTTTTTCTTGACATATTTTATTGAAAATATTTTTCTGATTTTCTTTTAACTTACAATTTCGCAGTTTTATTTACAAAAATCTTTGTAGGTTCAAAATCAATTAATTATTTAATTGATATAACAAAAAAAGTAATTGTATTCACAAACTTTTTTTTCTGTGTACATGTATTGTATAGATATTATTATTATTATTATTATATTTTTCAAATGGAAAATAATTTTAAAAAAATACAATAAGTTCTTTTGTCCCTTTCTATGCAAGTTTTTGATTTTTTCAAGCCATGGAACAAAAATTTCAATTGTTAAGCAGGAAAAGGATACACATGTGTTGTATTTGTTTGTATACTTGTATTATAAGTATTTATTAAAATTACACAATAAAACACGTTGATCGGGGGAAACATTTACAAAACATCAACGTATTGTATTCACTTAATTATGGTTTAAACTTTTATTAAAAAAAGAAATAAATTCAAAATAATTGACGACACGGATGACACTGTGCGAAAGTTTCCATATGTGTTCAGTTTTCTTGGAACAAAATACACATGTACACACATACATACATGCAACAAACAGTTACCAACCAGTTTATCCTTCTTCTCTCACTGTTAGTTAATACTTTCATTATGTACTTTGTTAAATGGCATGACAATAATTCGTTCCTTTTTTGAGCGTTATTTGTTGGAAGGATAATTTAATTGAACGCAAGTGGTAAGAAGTCCAGTGAAGAAGGTTCAATGCTGGTGTAAGTACTTACTTCATATATTCACGCTGATACAATCCAACACGTCATGGCCCCATCCATATACACACACAATCTTGTAATTGGGCCATTACACGCCAAATCGGAATGTTTGAAAAAATATATTTTTTGGGTGCCCCTGTGGCTAAGTGGTAGCGATGCTAGTCTGTCAGTCCAGAGGTCGTGGGTTCGTTTCCTGCCATAGACCCTGGGTGTTTTCCGCAGACAAGCTAATCGATTCGCGGGTTGTGCTTGTTATTAAGAAAATCCAATAATTTTCAGCATGTTATTTAAAAATGTTTTTGATTACTCGTTCCTAAGATAGATAGACAATTCTTAAAAAAAATCCCTTTTTTAATTTTTTTTTCATAACTTTCTTAATAATGGTCCAATTTGGAAATTTTTTTAAATATTTTTTATATGATTGTATAGAAACAAAACAGGAAAAAAATATTACAATTTTTGGATTTTAAATTGTGTTTTTGAAAATGAGTGTATCCTTAGATTTTTTTTGAAAAATTTAAATTTTTAACTTCTATCTACCCACAAGTTTTATCCCGGTCCGGCAGTGGCTCTTCCATAACTAGTAATTTTTTCGATTTTTGAAAATTTTAAACAAAATTTGTATACGATATGGTCAGCATTTTGTGAAAAACACTACAAGCGAAATTTTTGTGGAATATTTTAACCCTCTAACTCTTCGCTGTACGGCTCATTTTGCACATTTCTTTAAAAATGTGGGAAAAAACTCCCCTTCAGAGGTGGCACAGCGGTTAAAATTGTTCAACAAAAATGTTCGTCGTGGTGTTTTACATAAAAGTGCTGAACGGCTACCTATGACGAGTAGAGTTGTGCCAAATAGTTCATTTGAATGTTCGGTCATTCTAGTTCATATTTCCTCAATGAACTGGGTCGTTCTTCTAGTTCAATAGCTCCTTTTGAACTATGAATGAATGGTGAAATATCTCTCTTTTTGAACTATGAATGAATGGTGAAATATAAGAATGATAGGAGGAAACATTCTATGTGCTTTTCATTCTATCATTCTTTTGTTGTGTATATTGTTGGGCCATGTGTTGTTATTGTTGTAGAATTAGCGGCTTGTATAAAAATGTCTTCAATATATTTATGAATTATTTGATTGTACAACAGTAACTAGAGAGAGAGGATAATAAGAATAAATACTAATTTTGAAAAAGTAAAAAAATCTACCATGTAGTAAACATATTCTGTGAAAGCGATGCCACAAGTAGCTATGTATGTGTATGTACGTACATGCATATGTTATTTCATCCTATACATACATACACACATGACTGATTTCATATTTACATTTGCTCTCAGGGAAAGGTATATTTCATTTTGTTTCATAGTTCAATTGAACTAGTGAATAGTGAAAACTTGAACTAGTTTCCTTAGTTCAATTGATGAAATAGTATAATTGAACTAGTTCGTTCGTAAACTACACAAGTCTAATGAAGAGTGCTAATTGTGAATAATTACCAAATTAACCCTTAAACACATTTTAAGTTTTGAATGATTTCTGGTTATATCAGTTATGTTTGGAGCTTTAAGTCTTTAAGAGACTATAATACAATTTTATTGCAAATATTTTTGTAGAACATTTTAGCCCGCTACATCGACGCTGAAGGTCAGTTTTTGCCCTTTTTTAAGAAAAGGGCGAAATAACCCATACAGCGAAGAGTTAGAGGGTTAAAATATTGCAAAAAATGTTGCTTGTAGTGTTATGCATTAAAGTCCTGACAACAACTTTAAAAAAATAATGATTTTTTTAAATTTAATATCTTTTGAACGAGTTATCAAAAAAATCTCACAATAATATAAAAATTATCACAAAATTAAAGAAATAAAAAAAAAATCAAACCATCCGATTTGGCGCGGAATGCCCCATATACAATGTACATGTATGTATGTACCCAACCAACATTTTTTGGCAAATTTGGTCCGAACTGGGTCAGAAAGTCTTCAACAAATTCGGAATTACCATCCTATGACAAGAAATTGTACCATTTTGCCCAGAGTTGCCGATTTAGGGCTTTTGGCGGTAGTTTTAACACTTTTTGATGTGGAAAAAGTCCCATTTTTTCTCTAAAGCGCTTTTTTTAAACAAAGCGCTAAATTGTCGCTTTTTGTCAAGATTATTTTTAGAAGTTTCATAAAATGTATACATTAAATTATTAAATGTTAATAAAAGATTTATGAAACAGACTTCCATACAAAATTTTTTTCACAAACCTTTGATAAATATTATACATAAAAATAATATTAATATTAATTTTAAAAAAGTTTTATTTTGTCTTTGAAATAAAAATTAGTTAAACATTTTTATCTTAAAAAAGATTTATTCAAAATTATTGTTAACAGTATTTTGCTTAAAAATTTACCAATTTACACAAACATAATATGGAAAAATTAATTGATATTTTTGTAAGATTGTTTAGCAGTACCTTTTTAGACCTCATTTAAATTTTAAACAAGATATGTCAGTTTGTATCTTTCTTTAATTTTTTTTTCTATTAATAAATAAACATTAATATAAAATTTTTAAATACAAAAGTTACATATGTTTTCATTTTAAAGAAGGAATGTGGGATGGTGATGTAGAGAGACGGTAAGTCGAAGTTAGGGGTAAATTAAAATTTCTTCGCAAAAGTTGTTGAATCCCCAAGGGGATTTAATAGGATGTGAAAAGCCAGAGCTGGCAAAAAATCTGCTAGACAAACCTAAATCTTGGATGGTACAAACTGTACGGTGTATTTTTCTTTTTTTAATATTTACAGCAATTCACTTTCGGCCTTCCTTTAATATAACATTATTTTTGCTCGCGTGTTATATCTGCGTGTAAGCTGGCATGATTTTTTGTCAGTATCTGTCGCTAACAGGTTGTTTGGCAGATAACCACCCGTGTTTTATTTATATAAATCGGAGAAGCCCTTCTCTAGTTTTGAAGAAATTAATGAGAATGACCGCCCTATTTCGTGTTTCATATTAGCCAAGCCCATACAAATTCTGTACGTGATAGAAAAAAATAGGCCTGATTGTGTAAGGCGTTGGCGTAAACGCCTATGTCGTTTTTTGTTATAGATTAAAGTAACACACAACCCGTGTTCTTTAATTTACTACAAAAAACGACTTAGGCGTTTACGCCAACGCCTTACACAATCAGGCCCAATATTAGCGCAACCGCCCCATTTCGTTTGCCATATTAGCCCAAGCCCATAAAAAATCTGTACGTGATAGAAATAAACTGAAAACGGATTTGAATGTAGCGCATTAAAATGAACGTAGATTATCGAAAATCCAAGCTTCCCAGCCATCAACTCACACAACATAGTCTCCAAAGACCGAAGACTCTGAAACCCCAAATTAAAGAAGCGCGTCAATCTCCCGAAAAAATATGAAGCAGAGAATTTCAGAAAATGTTTCAAAGTAAATTTTTAACACTAAAAGCATGTTTGCCAATTGTTCAAATTTATGTTTTTATTGGCATTCCCTCGTATGTTATTTATTCTGTACATATTAGCTGTAAATAATTTCTTCTGCTGGCGGTTACCAGATAGATAATAAGGACATTTTGTGCGCAAGTTTTTTTATAAATCCTTTATAAATTATTATGAATACATTTGAGATAACTGGTTCTTTTTCGTTTTGATTCTCTTGAAAAATTTTTTAAATGTAACTTACGCATATTTCGCTTTCAATATGACGATATATTGATTTTTAATTCAAAATATATAATTTTTATATTAGGTTAAAGTTCGTAATTTTATATCAGAAAAAGAAGTTACTGTCTGTTCCAGAAAATGCGAACGACAATTGTTTTCTTATTGTAAACAAAAATAAAAAATTCAAATTTGTATAAGAAAGAAACTGTCGTTCGCATTTAGATGAACAGGCAGTTAATTAATCTCCAACTTACACAGCAGAACATAATGTTACTTTAGGGGACCGCAAAAGCGTATTTCTTGTGTTTTGTCACTTTTTAGGAGGTTATGATTGTATGCAAATTACAGTCTTACACTCAAAGCATGTATGAAAAAAGAATATGAGAATTATTATCCCAACATATATGTCGTTATCTTAATATAGAAATACCCTAACTCTATTTGGAAAAAATGAGTTAGGGATTTCCTTTACTGTAGTATATAGAGAGCTATCTGCAAAGACAACATTTTTTAAAAGTTTGAAAGAAAAAAACATTTCATCCTTTCCTTGCTAAAAGTTTGGACAAGCAATCTCTTAGGACAAATTCTTTCAATGTATGATTATTTTAATAAAGAAAAAACTTGTTATTTTCGATTCCTATATAATAACATATTATTTTTCAATTGATTTATTTGCATTAAATTTTACTCTTTTTTAATTTTACAAGTTAACTAGAATTTGAAATAGATATAATAACTAAATACATATTGTAAAAATTCATTTTATACATTATCTAAATAAAAAGTCAGTTAAACATATACTATGAGCACATATGCATACGGACAGTTCATCATTAGTTTTAAACATTATGAAACTTTAATTTCAGTCTTAGGTTTACCAGTAGATTCCTGAAAATTAATAATTTATATTATTATGATATTATTTTTAAGCAATAAGGAAAACTTTTTAAATTTTCCTTTGAAATTCAAAAAATTTCGCAACTCACATTAGTTTTGGTTTCAATTTTGTTCGGATTCTGATTTAAAGTATAAGTTTGCTTACTTTTATTATACTTTGATTCATCTAATAAATCATCATCGACAGAATTGAACATATAATTTGCCATTTCGTTGGGCATAGTATCGTTGTTGTCTGGATGTAGTTCTTTACTGTCATCGGTGATATCATCATTGTCAACCGACAAAGGAGCTGAAGTGTCGTCAATAGCGGGCTCTTCCTGTTTCTTGACATGTAACAGATCAATTTCTGTAAGAGTAACTTTCGGTTCCTGCAAAAGTAAAAGTAAGTTATTCCAGAGAATGTTAAAATAAGGTGTATCTGCTTAAACCTTTTCAAGAGCCGCCTCTGATACTTCCAGATGATAGTTATCGATACAATAGCCTCTTAATAGTTCGATACCCTTATCACGACAACTGCCATAACGGTTTTCCCAAGCATCTAGCAAGCGATTATAGTAGCGTGGGTGTTCAACAAATTTTAAATATTTATAAGTTTCGGATGTAGGAAATATACGCTCTAGTGGGCTGCAACGATTTAATTCATCTTCAGACACTAGCAAACAACGCACATCGTCTGGATTAAGATTTTCCAAAATAGCATCTAAATATTCTTCACGATATTCTATAGAACGATTCGTAAAGTGATTATGCTTTCGTATTTCATCATTCCTGAGACAAGTAGTAAAAATGCGTTTGTCATGGCAGAGTGGACCCTTAAGATTTAACGCCTCCAATATTTCCTTTTGACTTTTTTCATTAAGTTTTGGTGGCACCTGATACAAGGCTGTATTTAAAATGGACTGTATCAGTGGCCCTTTTACATGCAAGTCCAGTGGCAATTCTGAATGTAGCGAGGGCGATATATTAATTTCCAATAGCCATGGTATAAGATTTTCATCTAATAAGACATCAAAACCAAACAGTTCGTAGCAGTTGTAACGAAAGTTAACATTCTGTCGATATGTCCGATTAAGGCCAGCTTCACCACTTATAATTGCTCTGATGACTAAATTACGCAGAGTGGCCCATAAGCGTTTAGTGTTGACACCACGAGATTCCAAACAAGACCACAAGGACTGTAAAGTCCATTTATGGCCCTGGCAAGCATTGACATCTTCATTTTTTGAGTAGTTACTCGAAAACTTGTTTATACTATAATTTGTTAGATGCATACAGCGTTCATCTAGATTATTTAACTCGGAACTATATTTAACTGTAATATCAAACAAATTAATTTTTGTAAAAACTTTTTTTTATATTAAAGTTGTAGGACGTACTAACCAGAAGCAAATCTAGCTAAACCATCTTTATACAAATAAATACGTAAAGGATTTATGGAAGTCATGATCACATATATACGCATATCAAACTTGTTGTCATTTATTAACAAAGGACGCTCTATGTATCTGTAATATGTTTAGTTTGTTATTTCGGCTTTTAAAGTAATATAGAAAATAAAAGTTTACTTTTGCACTACTAATGGGCGATCTTTAGGAAACTGGGACCATTTATTTACAATACTGATACCAGTGCCTCTGGCACTAGCAGGCGGTTTAACTATCCACCTGGCTTGTCTTGAAGCATTTTTAGGCCAAACTTGTCTTAAATGCTCTAAGTCATCAGGCATTACGAATGATCTAGAAATATATTTTAAAAAATATATGAAATTAAGGCCCTAGTTTTCAATATTATGTAATAATTTAAAATATTAAATTAATTACACTGGTCTGTAAAAAAACATTTCTTGTACTTTAAATAAAAATATGTGGAATATAAAGATTTTAATGCGCTAAATTCAACTCCGTTTTCAGTTTTTTGTTTCCTATCACGTGCAAATCTTTTTTTTTAAGGACATGACCGAAATGACACCCGAAATAGTGCATTCGCGTTAATATATTTCATTATGAATCGAGAACGGTGTGACTGTTTTAGATATATGTATGAAGCACTTAAATATCTGGAACAAAACTGCCTTAAAGTCATCCTATATAATTTTTTTATACTTCCAACTGTTTCGGAGTTCTTCAGAAATTAACGGCGCAAAAAAATCACTGTGAAAAATTCAACATTTTTTCGTTTTCAAAAACTCATAAAAAAAATGTTGAGAGCAATAATTTTACATTTTCTTAATTTATTAGAAAGCTAGCTATATTAGGAATAAAATAAGCCATAAATCAATAATATCTATGGACAATTCTGACAAACTGTTCTCGCGTTATGATGAAATACAATTTCAGGTATCATATTAGTCAAGCCAATAAAAGAAAGTTTTCGCGTGATAGAAAAAATCTGAAAACGGATTTGAATTTAGCGCATTAAAACCTTAATATTAAAGGACATTTTCTCTGCAGCCTGGTGTTATATTAAACACTTACATATGTATGTATAACTGACATTTAAGTCAGCACATCCTTCAATTACCTTTGCATAAATCCAAATTCTTTGTTGCCAAATTTTTTCATACATTGCTGTATACTGCGCCACATACTATCCTTTCGCCCAATTCGAAAAGATCCCGGCATATGATTGTATTTCTGATGCGAACGTATTGTTCGGAAGCCAGGACTTTTCATATGTTTTTCCCATACAGCCATCCAGTCAGTGGTGTCTAAGACAATGTTAAAAATAAATTATAAAAATGAACACATTACAAAACAATTCCTCAATTCATAGCCTGTTGTAGGTGTTGTAGATCGTATAAATATTGTTGATATTGATATTGTTGATGTATCTAAACAAATGTTTAAGTGCAAATTGCCAACAGCATTTATACGATCAACAACAAATATTTATGTGAAACTGAGATTGAAAGTTGACCAAATATACTTTTCTACATACTTTTTATAATGCGAAAGCCCGAATTTAAAATAACACGTTTAACAACTTTTGGCATAACGGGGCTTAATTTCCACTTTAGGATTTTGTGTAATTGAGGAGGCATGCTGGGGCCAGATTGCGCATGAGAAGAAAAATTTAAGTAAGGAGGCACATTAGGAAATAGACTTGGCGATAATATACAGTCTGGAGTGTGATATATACAGTTGTTGGTGGCGTTATCTTCATTGTTTTGCTTAGCAGTTTCCTCTTCTAAAGCTGTTCGATAGTGTATGTTTTTACTTTGATGAGTTTCGTCGCCATCTTCCGCTAGATAAAACGTATCACCAGTATACTCTTCCTCTGAATCACTGTCCGTATACGAGCTGATATCATCAATAGCTAAAACGCATTTAAATATTTTATTATATAAAGAAAGAATTTATTTATAAATTATGTACCTCCACAAGGATCATCATCTGCCAGGCCATTACTGTTGAGATGAGACGTATCATTGTTGCCATTGTTTGCTAAAGAAACATCAACATAATTACTATAATCTGTCAAATTTGTTTTTATCATACCGTGCATTTGACTTTTATTACTATTATTATTGCGTGCATCAGGTGTCAAGTAATTGGCGGCATAAAAACTCGCCTCATAAGCAGGGCCCGATTGTGGATTGGTCAAACCATTTTGTATTAAAATCTGTTCTTTCTCTTCGTAATGATGACCATTAAGCAGACTACTTGCTTGGAATTGATTTACAATAATTTTCATGTTATTCTTTGCGGGTGAGGTGCTCAAGAAACTGGTAGCGGGTGCATTATTATTTGTATTATTGGATACAGCTTTGGCAGCAATATTTTTTGTGGGACTATTATTGCGTACAACACTACTTGACACCTGAATATTGCCAGCAGTGGGCGGTGAACTAGGACCTGATCGTTTTGCACTGCGTGGACTTGGGTATTTTGCACCACTAGCCGTTTTAGATGGCATCTCTTCTCGTGGTCTCTTTAAATGCAACTTTAGTGAGTTAGTAAAGCAAAAAGGGGGAGAAGCGAAATGATGTGCAAACGGTACAAAAACACACGCATAAATACAACAATGATGGTGGTTATTAACAAGTTGTAAATTGTTTTGTTTTATTTTAAATATTGGGGTAATAAAAAGTTAATAAAATGCATATGTAAATAAAATTTAATGTTTTAAATAACTTAAATTAAAAAGAGTTTCAAAAACGATTTAATTACAACTCCTAATAAGCTCAACAAGATGAAATTATTGCCGAAAATACTGAAAACAAAAATGATTTATTACAAGGAGGAGTTCTCCAGGTTAACCCTTGTCGAGTAGTTCTATTTAGAAGGCAATCGGCCATGTTCTGTAAACCGAATCCGAGTAAATTTCTCTTTTTCCAAAAATAAATAGTGCCGCCATTGATGTACTTTAAATCATATATAGTAAATTAATCTCAAATATGATATTTGAAGCTCTAAAAAATAGAAAACTACAAAAAAGTCTGAAAAAATTTCGCTATTAGTGGATTTAATTTTTCTACATCGAGGAATATGTAAATAGACAGGCGTGTTCTGAAAATCACATGGCTTTAAGTCACATGTGATTTTAAAATCAATAATAGTCATGCAGATATTTTTACACTCTTTTTTTTTAATTTTTCTATTCTACAGAGCATCAAATATCATTTCTGCAAGAAAATTATCGTATATGATTTTAAAAACGTCTGCAGGACCATTATTGATTTTAAAATCACATGTGATTTTCAGAACATCCAGATACAATTTAATTTTCAACGTATACAGCACAGAATAACGTTGTTTTCTGAAGCCGCCAAACTCCCATCGTCAGTACTCGTTCAGTCCGCTTCCGAAAACAAAGCTCTTTTATTTTGGTGTACAGTATTTATCGCTTATATGCACGTCGGTTATTTGCATTTAACGTTTATATTAGGGTGATCGATTCGGTTTCTCAACCGGTTTTTAAATCGGGTTTTTCCGCAATACGGTTGTCGGTTTTTTCAAAATGTTGATTTTTCGAAAGTCGAATAGTCCGGCCCAGTCGAATATTTCCGATTCGCATATTTTATTCGTTTTTACTTATACGAACTTTTACTGTTAATTTTTCTAAATATTTTTGTTCAAGAATATTTACTTAAATTAAGGTGAAGTAATTTTTAAGGTAGTAGCTGAGCCGAATTCAATTGGCCTTGTGATGTAGAATGTATGTCAAACTTCATATTTTATATGGAGTTTGGACATCCATCGTAGATAAAAAATGCTTGTTGCGTGAATGTCAATAAGTCTGCGCATTAGGGTCCCCTTATATGTGTGGACTAAATTTTTTCGTATTTTGATTGTAAATACTCCTGGAAAGTTCTTTTTAGTAAAAAAACTGTGCTGATTGCGTAACGGGAAGGCGTGCCGTGCCGCATTATAAGGGGCACTATAATGGACAATTATGAAATTATGGGAAATTATAGCGATGGAAATTATAGTGTTGTACCAAACAAAAACTTAACAAAAAAGAAGTCAAATCCGCACAAAAACATTAATGTTGTTAAACTGAGATTAAAATGAGGAACAATTTCTTGATAGGTACAATACCATTTCATTTTTAGGCAGCCTTCTAGCTAGGTATTATTTTTTACCTTTCTAATATTGGGAAGAATTTTGGGGAAAATGTTGCGAAGCTAAGAGGTTACTCGAGACACGGATCAAATGGTTGGCGTACCGCTAAGCTGCTGCAAATCTCATATTCAGCAGGAACTTTTTGGGATCGCGCAGACCAGATGGTCAAACGAGGTCACCTGTTTAATTAATAAATTTATCTTGTGACAATGTATTTGAAGCAGGGACCGTAACGATTATGAGTAATATCATAAAAATTACGATTTAATTATTTTCAATTTTTACTAAAAAAACAACTAATAAGGATTATAATTGAGTTTTATTTTTTGACCGTAAAATAATTCTTATTTTTGAGTTTTATTTTTTAGCTCAAAAATAACGTTATTTTAAATTTTATTTTTTTGCTCGAAAGTAACGATTATTTCTTGATTTTTATTTTTTGCTTACAAATAACGATTACTGTAGGTTTTTAATTCTCGTAATATGACCGATTTATCTGAAATTTGTTAGACACCTTTACTGAGTGTTGCCGTTGTTTTCCGGGGAACTTCTGGGATTTTGGAGATTTATAAAACTGTTAGGAAATTCGAGGAAATTCTGGGATTTAGGGGAGATTGTCGTACAAGTTTTTGGGAGTCCGGGGAACTTCTGCGATTTTGGGGAGATTTTTGTAAATGTTTTGGGGAATCCGGGGAACTTCTGGGATTTTATGGAGATTTTCGTAAAAGTTTTTGGGAGTCCGGGGAACTTCTGGGATGTTGGGGAGATTTTTGTCCAAATTTTGGGGAATTTTAAGACCGGGTTTGTGTCTAAGGATGGTGGCTTGCTTAGTGAAGGTGTCTCTGCTAAATACCAGGTGTCTCGGCTAAATTCTTGAGAAGTATCGCCTAAGAATCTTCCAGGCAATATTTAAAAAAGTATTTATGAATTACAGTGAATTGAAATTCAAATGGCTTTTTGCATATGATTATTCCCAGCAAAAAATAAATGAATGGTGTAGAAAAAATAAAAATAAAATAGATTCATATCGAATACAAATTATTTGCTGGTTTTTGTATAAGTCTCTAAGCCTACTACGATTATCTTATTCTTTTGTGATTTCCGAAAATATTATCATTTGTAAATGGTCAAATGGTTTTTGAAAGTCTGTGCATAAGATAAAAGGTTTGTAACTTTTCAAAATTGTGATTGAAGTCTACTGACGATTTGGTGAAGCGCCAATGAAATGCATATAGACAATGCTTAACTATCAGCAAATAGACTTCATTCTCAATTATAATTTTTATTAATTGATTTTTTTTTTGTAAAAATTTAAAGTAAAAGTTTATTGCATAAATAAAGCATGTCAAAAATATTAATTTTATTGTTCAACAATATATTAAGAATATCGTGGGATCATTATGATTTTTTTGGTCAAACATTTGTGCAATAATCATTATTTTCGGTCCCTGATTTAAAGGCATAAGTATATAAAATACAAATTATATTCAATTACCAAATACAAAATAAATTTTTAAGAAGTAATTGAAATACAAATATAAAATACGTATTTCAATTATAATTACATATCTCAAATACTGCCCAGCCATGGTAGCAACTCTTGAAAACAGTAAATGTAACGTTCTGCTAGTGTTGTCAGTATTAATTATCATTTTATCTGTTCCTTCTTAAATAAATATATAAATAAAGATTGAAATAAATAAATAAAATAATTAAAATTTTTATCATCCTGATTGACTTTTTTAGCTCTGAGTATCTACAATTGCCGTTTTCTTTCTATTATTTTACAATAAATTCTTTAAGTTGATGACGTGATTATAATTAGTAAAACATATATGTATGTATGTATACATATGTATAATAACAAAATAAAATTAAAAATCCTGTGTACATAATGTAAAAGAATGTAAATTAAGTGATTTTTATGAAATCAATTCAATTAATTTAAATGATTTCATTATTTGGTGCAATTTCATTGCATCAAAATAAAAAAAGCAAACAACAGGTGGGATGATAATTAAAATCGTTTTGACTTAAATGCTGCCGCTGAATTTCTCTCACAGTTAACGCATAAACAAAAGTTTTTTATTGCATATACTACGAATATAAATAATTTCTCACCTGATTACTTTCAGAAGACTCTGCTGCTGCCTCAGCTAACGTTGTGGCAGCACGCACTCGAGGTTTATTTTCATT
This sequence comes from Panzeria rudis, assembly GCA_956483635.1. Classification (NCBI taxonomy): domain Eukaryota; kingdom Metazoa; phylum Arthropoda; class Insecta; order Diptera; family Tachinidae; genus Panzeria; species Panzeria rudis. Next base: position 153,730,231 of record OY101449.1, on the reverse strand, counting down.
TGCTATATTTCTTTTTGCATTACTGCCACCACCAATACTATTTATAACAACGCCATTAGTTTGAACTATCGCTGTTGGAGATAATGATGACGTTGTTGTAGCTTTAGCATGTTCTACAGCATTGATGTTATTATTATGCTGTTTCGTTAGATGCGAGAATTTGTTGGCACAAACACTATTGATCATTTCCAATTGGCAACCTTGTGGCGTATGAGCATGATTATGTGAACTGAGCAATTGTTGGGGAATATGTTTTTTAACATACATGGCATCTTTGTACATTTCCAATTCTTCACGCCACGTTTCATGAAAATCTAATATTTCCAAACCCTTTTTACTGCTGCTACTATTTCCGTTCAGACGATTGTTGCTAGTGGCGTTCTCTTTGGCATGCTGATGATGATGGTGACCATGATGGTGGTGGTGGTGTTGATGATGGCCGTGACCGTGGCCATGACTGTGATTTAAGGCCTTATGTACAAAAGACTGGGCTGCTCCCATATTTGTTGTTGTCATTCCAATATCAGCACTACCTTCTTTAATCAATGATCCGGATAAATGATTTTGTTCTTGTTGTTGCTGCTGTTGTGTCACACGTTTTTCAATTATAGGAGCCATAGTATATTTTAAAACTTATTATTAACTTTTAATTTTAGTTTCTAGAAGAAGAAAAAAACGTATCGCACAATTTATTTCTGGATCTTTTATATTACATGTATGTACTTATATTTTTTAATTTCTCGATTCATCAAATAGTATTTTTAGTTAATATTTTAATTTTCAATTTATATATTTATTTATTTTTTTCAAAAGTATTTTTTCCGTTGTAGTACAACTTAAAAGTTAAAAAATGCAACGGCAACTGAATTAAACTATTTTGAATGTGGCAAAGACCCAAGTTTTCCACTGTTTTTACTTAAGCTCTCTATGTAATTCGCTTGTGACTATCATGCCGAGAATAGAGCGCGCGAACGCATCCCCAGACAATTTGTTGTTATTTGAAAAAAAAAATTAATTTAAAAAAAGAGCCAAAACACTTACCACTACATCAATTGAGCGATCGATGATCAATCGAATATTTTGATTTTGTTCTATTTTATTTTGAATTTTTTTATTTTTTTATCTTTGAAGTGGATGTATGAACACATGCACATGAATTCTTTAAAATGTCTTATCACAAAGGGTCACTACTTATTTACACTAACCAAAAACAATTTTTTTTAAATAACGAAATAAAATAAAAGAATATTAAGTAAACGTGCTTATGAGCACAAGGGAATTAAATAAGCATATATTTACAAAATGCGTATTTAACATATAAAACATTTTAAGTTTGAAACATAAAATGTTAAGTGTGACAGTTTTTCTCAATTTATTGTTATTGACGCAAAGGGTGATTTTTTTTCAACTAAATTTGAAATATCAAGTGGCACTACATTTTTAGATTGAATATTCGTATTCGTATTCGGCGAATATTGGCTCAAATATTCGTATTCGCGAATATTAAAAATTGATATTCGTAACATCACTAGTGTGAATATTAACCGATTCGACCTGAAAGATTTCGAAAACTATCGAAAATGTCTGCGAATTGTGGTTTTTTTTTTAATTTCTTACACTAAGCCAACTATTTTTCTTTTATTATCCGTAAATTTTAAATAAAAAAATATTTTGGGTGATTTTATAAAGAACATAATTTAATATCGTATGTGACATAGCGTACGTGACAGAATTTTCTCTCATAGTATTCTTAAGTAATGAAATATATGTTTTGTAAATATTTGTAAACAAAAACTTAAATGCAAATGAAAAGTATGTATATATTTGGTGATAATATCAATAAAAACAATCAAAATTCAAGTTCATTTCATACTGCATACTATGTACTTTGGCGCTGAGTTTACGGCACCACTTTAGTCTACCACAGAGTAGTACATTCTAATTAATTTGAAAATTTTTGCTTAATGAATACGCAGTTCGAAAATCATTTATATGCTGACTATCATGATATGAAAACGGATGAAGTTTTTTACTTTTGAAATTTGATGGAAATTTCGCCATTTTTCATTTGCATTTAGTTGCATTTGTAGTACCAGACGCAACACGAGCCGGAAGATATTGCCATCCCAACCGAACTGGCCGGCATCACAAAAGAGAAATAAGAAAGTATTAGTGTTTCCTTTTGTTTTGCTTTACGCATACATTTGTAAAATGTGCAACACTTTTAATTTGATAAAATGAAACACCAACACGTAATTGTTGTCTCTTTCTCAACTAGCCGCCATATGAACCAGATTTGGCAATTTTCAACTGTCAAAGTTGACGTGTCTGGTTAGACTGTGACAATAGCGTACGTGACGAACTTTAAATGTTTATAAAATTTTTATTACACCAAATTAAAAAAAATGTCGATCAATATTTGTTTGCGACAAATATCTTGCTTTAAACTTTTATTTTGAAACAGTTGCGACCGGTAAAGTTCAAATGACGTAGATAAATAATGTTTTTGCACTACGTACGTGACATTAGAATAGCGTCCAAAGAAAATAAAAAATATACAGCTAATCGAACTCTATCTTTTATCTTTCCTCGCGAGCCTTGTTCTTTTATTAATTACTCAAAGAGATATTCAGTTTAAACTGTTATTTTTGATATTTAAAAATTATAGTAAGGTATAAATACCTCTGTATATTAAAATTTTATTGTTTTTTTCCTCTTTAAGATATCTTAAAAAAAGCTTTAAAGATTTTCATTTTTTCAGTCGTGGTTGTCATTTTCATGGAAATGCCCATATGCTGTTTTATAAATTTCGATTTGATGATTTTCGATATAAACTCACAATTTGTTTTTTTTCCTGTTAAAAGAAGTCCAGTTAGTTCGACAACCATAATAAGACTCATCATTGAAACTGGAGTAAAAATAGATTTTACTACTTCTTTGTTGCTACTTCCTTGTATGTACGCGAACAAAGTTGTTAATAATTATCAAGTAAATATTGAATAAATAGTAAACAAACGTTCGTATTTATAAGTAAACGAACCCAAAAGAGTAAAATTTAGTAACAATTCCTAAAATTACAACTTATATAGTACGAAAGCACAAGTATTGTTTAAATTTTGTATTCTGGTCAGCTTACCTTATGTCAATAATTTGGGATTGACTAAAAAATGATTACCAAAATCAGTCGGAGCCCTTTCCACCCACACCTTTCCACCCACACCTTTCCAAAATTCGCGATCTATAAATTTCAGTAGTAATTTGTTTCTCTTCGTAGGTATTTTTAGACAGTATTTTGTTTTTAAATCTGCATTTTATCTTTTCGAGTTATTTTTTGAAAATAAAACCAACAATAAATTAAAAACGATTTTATCGGTAAGATTCATCGATTTTGGAAATAGAATATTGATTATAAAGTCGAAAACTTATTTTTGACCTCGTTTGTTCACCATTCGCTATAACGTACCACACAAATTATTCACATTTAATTGTGACTAGTGTCACTATTTTTGTATTAATTATTTATTTATGTAACAGTAATACAAAGCCTATTAGGCCAATATACAAGGTACTACAAAGTAACAATCCTGAGAGATTATTCGGGTTTTATAATCGTGCGATTAAAATTTCAAAATTTTTTCTTGTTCGAGCAGCCGAATAATTATAAATATAAATTTTATTTGAATATATGCTTAAAAATTCCACATAAAAGCGGGGAAAAAAGACTTTTGCACACCAGTGTAATTTTCTTTCACATACTAGTTAATAACTTAAAAAATCAACTTAAGAAGTATGTTTTTTTATTGTTTTCGACAATATTTCTGTGTCGTTTTATTATAAAATCTAAGTCTAAAAATCGTGTTTGGATTTATTAACGATTTAACGTAAAATTTGTTGTGTTATTATAGAAAGTAAAGAATAAACTGATTACTTTTTTTAAATTTAGAATATTTGAAAACCGATTGGACCTAAATGTGGATTGTAAGTAGATCTACCAGAATATGACCTTAACTCGACTTAAGATATGATAAAATGACATAGATTTTGTTCGAACTTAAATTCAATTGCAGTGTGTCGTGCGATTTATAGAACATCTAATATGTTGGCTATTATTAATTTATTGAAATCACGCGTAGCTAGTCCCTTCTTGGGGAGGTGGGGCTAAGCCACCCAGAGAATCATTCTAGCCCCTCTTGAAATTCAAAATATTAGAGCAATTTTGATAATAAAAGGGAACTGGATACAATGCGGGGTTTATCCCCCCGCCAGTAAACTTTCTAGCTACGCCAATGCATGCCATATAATTTTACTATCATGCTTTGCAAGCTTTAGTTCAAATTTTTAAAAACGTACATCGTGGATTAACGAAATATGTAAAACACTTTCACTTATCTAATTTTCACACAATTTTACTGCATGCCTGCCTACACAGCACTGTACCAAGGCACATCAATATGCCTTGCACTGCACTTACCCTCTTACTCATCTATTTTTTATACACACTGATAATTTTGCTAAATTTGTTTGTGAATGAGTTGCTTCGTCGGCTTTTTTGACATTGAATTTTGTATATGTATTAGGGGAGAATTGTTTATAGTTTGTTTTTATTTTACCAATTTTTTATCACAAATTGTTTTGATAACTTTAGCAAAACGTACTTGAACTAATTTTTTTCTTTCTAAGCAATTTAATTAAGTTCAATATTGAATTAAATCAATTGCAATTAGCTGCAACAACACCCAATTAACAAAGAAAAATTTGCATGCCGCTAATATGCGGCATTAATTTTTTTTTATATATTCACCACTTCATAGAGATTCTTCACATTTGTATAATGAATGAAAACAAAATTCATTTGTTAAGTTATAAAGTTACTAACATTTGTTATATCACCACCAAACAGCCTTTTAATTGCTCCAGCCACGCGTTCCAAATTCTCATTCCATTTTTGCAAATTATCCTTTGTAATTAGAAGACCAACAGCTGATTTGTGTGATAATGACAGCTATCTTTTTATTCACCATACAAACCAGCCGTTTTAAGACATACACTTAACGATATTTTTCGGTTTTAAAAAATTTAACAAATATTTGTCACTTATTCAGCTGGCTGAATGAAGCCTTTGTTTTTTTAATCATAATTTTTTTTGGCTATCTGGCAATTGGGAAATACTTTTTTTATGACTTACTGCCTCTTTCACTATTCCGAAAGAAAAACTAAGCTTACATTTCTCAGATAACATTACCACATCTTTTTGGCATTGATGCCGGACGAGGATTCACTTCACTCACTTTTTATATAAAATGTTGTACAGGGTAGTAAAAAATAAATAAAAACTCTAGATTTTTAGTAGATTTCGTCCGAATCAACTGACAAAGAAGATTTCGTTTTGTATGGGAAATCTACTAAAAACCAACTAGATTTAGCTCGAAATCTCCGAAGTACTAGATTTCGAGATTATGTAAATGCCCTATTACAGTTTAAGGATTTTGTTTTGGATACGAAATCTTGGAAAATGTAAGTGTAAACGATATAGATTTCGTTAAATATTTCAAATCAAATTGTCTCGAAATCTAGACAATGTCAATTCAGTATAAAAGACTAAACTCCAAAAAAATTTGCTTTTTTATTACATTTGTAGAACAATATACACTTCATCCTCAAGACACTGCCCATTGTCTCATTGTAAGGTTATTAAACTGATTCAGAATTTCTTGAGAAGGTACAGAAGAAGTGCATCAAAGCGTTATTGGCATTCATATAATTGACAACCCGTAATAATGCGCCAGGAGTTCGTATTGCGTTATATTTCGCAGATGAGCAATGTATTGAAAATATTCAGAATAAAAATAATGTTATTTTTCATATGGACTAGTTTCTCAAAAAAATTTATTGCTCGTCAATAAAGGCCAACAAAATGGCCAACTACTTTATAAATCGCCATTTCGCCAAATCGATGCCAAACAAGTTTTAAAATCACCACGTTTGGCGAGAAATTGCCATATCTGACAGCCCTGCAATGTATGCCAATTGCTCGAAATTCTCCATGTCGTAAACAAGGCGAATACAGTACCAGGTAGCCTTATCATCACAGATGATCATTAGCTGATTACACCCAATCAGTCAAACTCTATATGAGAAAAGAGAAAAACTTTAACCCGAACTGTCAAAGCACAAATAAAAATAGTCGTACACCTACTTTGTATATGTGGTGTTTTAATGATAAGGCCACTTGATATTAATTCGCTTTGGTCGTAATATTGCATTGTTCGCATTTATAAGTGATCTGGCAGCGTGTCATTATTAAGTTCACCACTTCTGATTTACAACAACTAAACATAAACAAAGTTTCCTTTTAGTAAAGTGTTTTTAGATTTTTTGTGTAAAAATCTATTTGTTTATTTAGTAAAATCAAATAAAGCAATGTCAAAAGTTTATTTAATACCCGTTGCGGTATTTTTAATATTTCAAGTAACATTTATTGGCACGTAAGTATAAGAAAAATAAATGAGCTGGCAAAAATATCTAAAATATTAAGACTATCCAAAATATTCATATAATACTGTTTTCTGCGTAGTTATATAGCGGCTGTCTTACAAGGTCATGTTGTGCCTACAGTCCCTTACATTAGTGACGCAGCCACTTATTCCCCAGAAAGTTGCGTTTTTGGTCAATTGATTAATATTGGCAGTGCATTATGTGAGTAGCACAAACTCTATAAGAAGGAAATGCTTTATTCCAATGTGCAGAATACTTATGAGTCATTAGAAACAAACTGCATATGTAATGTTTATTTCATTGTTCTAGTGGGAATCACCATTTACGTACGTTATCGCCAAGTTCTACAGTTATTTGAGCATCACTCTGATTTGGGCAACAATTTGTTACGCTATAATCGTTTGGCAGTATGGTTTGGCCTAGCTTCTTGTTTGGGCATTAGCATTGTGGGCAATTTCCAGGAAACTAATGTACGCATCGTACACTTAATAGGCGCGTTTTGCTGTTTCGGATTTGGCACTCTATACTTTTGGATGCAAGCTTTAATATCGTACATGATTTATCCCTTGGCAGGCACTAAACGCAACGCTCATCTACGCTTGGGCATGTCGGTATGCTGCACTATTTTGTTCATATTATTAGCTGTGACTGGAGTCATGTCTCACGTATTATTTAAGGGTTTGAATCCCAGAAAATGGTATGTAAGAAATAAAGTAAATGAAATCGTTAAAATATTATGAGTTTCTTCTTTAGGTATCCTTCTGATGGTGGTTGGTACTTCCATGTCATTAGTTCAGTATCTGAATGGATTATTGCTACCGTCTTCTCATTTTATATTCTTACATATACCGATGAGTTTCGCGATGTTGACATAGATCATCCTCAACTACGTTTGATCTCGTATTCTCTAACTTTACAATAAATAAATGATTATTTTACTTCCTGATTTGTACGTGTTTTCTCATGCATTTGAAGACTTGAAACTTTTTGTATCTGTCGCCAATCGTCTTATGATACGGTGCTTTTAAAACTTTTTTATAGTATAATATATATTTTTCCGCTTGCATAACAAAGCTTGGCATGAACAAAATTAAACTGTATCTTGTTAACAAATTAACATTAAAAATCACTGCAGAGTGATTTTTAATGTCTACTTATACTAACTTTTAGTTATATATGTACATATCCCTGCGTATTTCTGATGTTACTATATAAAATTTGACATATGGATCGAATTTCTTTTACTGTAAATTTAGTCTTAATACTTCCTTATATGAATTTAAGAATACCAAAAATAAACGAACTAGTAAATCAATTTAAATGATTTTTATATTCCATATACATTTAACAAGATTTCCATAATTCAAAATACAAAATTTTTTTATTAAATAATCTAGGATTTTTCTTTAAAAATATAACGTGAATTATAGACTTCTAAATAAATTAAAAAGTAATCAAATGGATTTTCACATTTTTCCATTTTTGTGATTTTTAAGACAGAGCGAGACCGGTTACGAATATTCCCCCTTATCGTGTTTGGCGATTTTCGCCTTCGACTACGACATTTTTGTAATAGATTAAAGAAAAATATATTGCGCCGTCTTTAATATATTACAAAAATGTAGTCGAAGGCGAAAATCGCCAAACACGATAACTAATTAACTAATGAGGTCCAAACATTGATTAAAAAAAACTTTAATTGTAAAAATAGTTTTTAAGGTAATTTTATTGTATCTAGTTGGTAAACCATATTCCTAACACTATATTAAATAGGCATTAGATAAATTAATACAAACATACGTACTTATCATCTTTAATCTTTAATTGATTATAAAAGTAAAGTTCTTAATCTTAAAAATTAGTTTTTTGCATCTATAAACTAATTAATACCATTCCAATATTCATTAAGCTATAATTCAAAAAACTTGTTAAAGCCCTGAGCTTCCATTATTGTCATCATGAACTTCATTAGCATTGGCAGGCCTTGATAAATCCAGCTGGCTAGATAACTCTTCGGGTACATCCAAATATACACGATCAAATCCCAAGGTAAATATTAATTTTCTCAATTTATCAATATTAACAAAATCGTTTTGCGAAGACCATATAGTCAGAGTGCATTCATTGGTGTTCTTTAGAGCTGTTAGCAAATCGTCAAGTTCTCTTAAACTATTTGCGGCGATGCCAGCTCGTACAGGAAATGTTATAGATTGTCCGGACCGTGCAACGTTATTATTTTTTATAGCTTCTAGCATTGCAGTTGTCTCTTCATTTGTATAGGAGCCATTGTTAACATTAGATGTCCATTTTGTTGTCCAACCAATCGATAACACAGCCTTTTCGAATAGAGCACAACCAGCCAAAAATTTTTCGGGATTTACAGGTCTAGTAAATCTTTCATTTACAGGACCTTTAATAATATCGGCATTAAGCCAAATGGGATAGGTCATCTGATTAAAATAAAAAAGTTTATAAAGTTAAAAACAATTAAAATTGCATATTTTCGAACTGCTTATGTATAAACCTCTGGTATCTTCTCTTTCAATGTTTCTAAGGCCCCTTCAAAAACTTCAATGGATTTAAAATCTAGTTTAACACCTTTCTTTTTGTCTGCCCTATCGTTATGCTCTTTAATTTGCAATAGAAATGATTCCAATGACAAATCTGAAGATTTGGCTGGAGGATGTGCCATTATTGGTAAATCTGCTCCTTTATTTTGTATTTGGCCCAAAACTATATCGGCTTCTATAAAATCAACGTTACCTGTAAAAAAGGTTAGATTTAAGGACATAGTTACATACTTACATAAGTACAACCTTGATTAAAATGTTGAACAGAAAAACTATAACGTGCCCATTTGTGCGCCATTTTGTTGCATGCGTTTTACCGCCATATTGTTGCACTTGGGCGCCATTTTGTAACGTCCATTTGTTCTTGGCTGCAGTGGTGGGTTGGGACCCGTCCCGAGGTAGACTTTTTGAACTGGCTGGGTACACCACTTCAGGGCTTTTTGCAGCGTGCAACAATATTGCGCCCAAGTGCAACAATATGGCGTTAAATGGCATTCAACAAAAATGCCGCACAAATGGACTCGTTACAAAACTTAATTGAACATGTTTAAAGTAACTTCGTCTATCATTAAGATGGTAATCATTACTTACTGTTGAGAGCATCCGTTAATTGCTTCTGGCTATTCACTGCATGAGCCCATGCTAAGGCCGTCAAATTTCTTTTGTCACCCTTTCTAACAGTTTTATTTTGTTCTGAATCCATATTAAAAGATTGATTTTCTGCTAATTGTTTGATATTGGACCTTATTACGGTTGTCGTCGTCGAAATTAAACGACTCCAATGTTAAGCATATAGCAAGTGCTCCCACATTTTGTCGATTTTACCACGCCAACCGTAATAAGGCTGAATAAAAATGCTCCTGAGCCTTGTAGTAAAAAATATCTTCTGACCAAAGGCTTGTTTATTTGAAGAGATGTGCAAAATTTACATTTATAAGTAATCTCGACTGAGTGTGATTTTAAAATAAAATAGCTTGCTTATTTTGTAAATGTGATTCTCAAGCACTCACGAAGCAACTTTCTATAAAATAACATTAAATTAAAAATTTCAAAAACCCTCGAAGAAAGTAGATGATAACTTTAAAATGGCTGGACCAATTTTCTTCAAACATAATATGTTAGAAAATTTTAGATCAAGTCACTACGGTGTCAAAGACATATCTTCAATCTTCTAAACGGCTGGATAGATTTTTAAAACATACATAGCTAAGAACACTCTCGATCAAGTCACCTTTCAAACATAAAAAACTAACTAAAAATCGGTGTGTTCCTTTGCGGTACTATACAGACCAAATGCGTGGACTGATTTTGATGATTCTTACTGCAGTCGATTCGTCTTAATCTTGCGAAAATTGTCAACATTCAATTTCTATTATCTATAGTCAACAACGCGCAACGGTTTTATTTTAGTATGATCAATTAGGGTGATTATTTTTTGCAAGTTTGTTTTTTTTTCAGTCCCCATTTGAAATTCTGTTGGAAATTTAAAAAGAAAAGTACCCTGAAAGTTACAGCCGTCAATATTAATTTTAAGTACTAATGTGGTTTTATTAAAAATTATGATACTCAGCCGCATTTGATTGTATTACATTGTACTTGACCTTGATTCACTCGGAATAAAACGGGCTTCAGAAATGCATATGGCGACGAAAGTGTAACTTGTAGTGGTGAGTTGGTACAGGTCACTGAACTTAATTTTTACCTAAAATTCTCGTTTTTAGGTGTTATGTCCAATATAATCAACTGGATCAAAAAAATGTAAATGACAAATTTGTTGAGAACTTAATTTCCTACAAAAATGTAATATAGACTAAAGTGCTTAGATTAATATTTCTTGAGATATTAAGCTTTAACTTATGGGTAGTATTACATTTTTACGTTTATACTAGTCATAAGTTAAAGTCTAATATCTCAAGAAATATTAATTTAAGCAATTGGGTATATAACATTTCTGTCGAAAATTAGGTATTTAACAAACTTTCCATTTACATTATTTTAGTATAGTTCATTATTTCGGAGATAACAGCAAAAAACGAAAGTTTTAAGTAAAAATTAGCTTCAGTGGCCCGTACCAACTCACCAGTACAAGTTACACTTTCATCGCTATAGGCACTTTTGAAGATTGTTCTATTTCGATTAAATCGAGGCCAAGCACGATTTAATTGCATAAAGTGCAGCTGAGTTATAGAGTTTTTAAGAAAAACACAATCCCCCTTATCGTGTTTGGCGATTTTCGCTTTCGACTACGACATTTTTGTAATTTTCTTTAATCTATTACAGAAATGTCGTAGTCGAAGGCGAAAATCGCCAAACACGATAGGGGCCAATATTTTAAGTGTATTTTGTATGGAAACTTTTTATGGAAACTTTTCTACTACTCATAAGTTAAAGTCCAATATCTCAAAAATGTCAATCTAACCTATTTGGTGTATATAACATTATTGTGTAAAATTAAGTTTCCAAAAAATTTTCTAATACATAAATTTTTTTCTCGTAAAGTTGATTATTTCGCAGATAACAGCAAAAAAAGCGAGAATTTTAGGTAAAAATCAAATTCAGAGACCCGTACCAAATCACGACTACAAGTTACACTCTTGTCGCTATATACATTTTTGAAGCCCGTTTTATTCCGCGTAAATCAAGGTCAGGTACAATGCAATACCATAAAATGCGGCTGAGTATTAGAATTTTTAATAAAAACACATTATTTTTACGTGTATTTTGTATGGAAAATCTTTCCACGCTTTGGGAAAGTACTTAAAATTAATATTGAGGGCTGTAACTTACAGGATATTTTTATTTTAACTTTTCCAACAGAATTTCAAGTGGGGACTGCAAACAGAAATACTTGAAAAAAATAACACCCTAATGCCTTATATTGATGAGGACAGCGGTGTGGTGACTGGTACCTAAACTACCTAATTATTTTTTTGCTTTTAGTACATTATGTGCATCATTATTATGTTCAACTATAATAAAACCATTTACATACATATTTATTTCCTGTCTAAACTCTTTGATCTGCCATTTTGTTTCGGACTCTACTTGAGATTTGGATTTTTTTCACGGTGTACTACAAGCGCTTTTATTTAATACCCATATTGAGGGGGCTGACAATATGTATATAGTCCCCCCTTTTTGTACTGGCCACCATGTTGGAATTAGAATTTTTCATTGCGTACTCTATTCTACTAGTCAAACCCTTTTAATTGATATCCATATTGAGGTCTTTGTAAACAAATAACTAATTCGCGATTTTGTGGTCGCCATCTTTGATTTACAATAATACATGGGAGTAGCGCTGCCCACTTTTCTTATTACAAAACTGTATTGTCATCAAAAGTAAATTTGTTTGCCAAATTTCAGATCAATCAGTCGACAGGAAGGGGGTAAGTAAATATTACTTTTTGTGTCTGCCAGAAAGCGTACCGAAATTCGTATATTCATATGTTTTCTCCTTTAAATTTAGTGACTGTTAAATCATTTTGGGAAGGAAACCCTTTTATTTATATTCATGCATGCATATATCCATCGTCAACTTAATGTACCAGTTTCAGAAAAACTACTAATTTTCAATCGTCCCCAGCAAAAAATAACATGAATAACCATGGTGGGAAATAAAGTCAATTGAGCTATTGCGTTTTTAAAAGTGAAATAAAGTCAACTAAAATTTGAAAATAAAGTAATTAGTGACAGGTAATAAGGTCAATGGAAATAATGTCAATTGACTTCATTTCCAACCATAAAGGGAAATAAAGTCAATTGACTTAATTGCGTTTTCGAAAACGAAATAATGCCAATTGACTTTATTGCACTTCATATTTCATAAGTTTTTTTCCATTACAATTAAAAATTTTAAGAAGTTTTATTTTTATTACTAAAGATTATTTTAGTAGCGGGCCTTCGGCTAGTCTTAAGGGTTTTTTCCACACTAACTCAGCGAATCCGCTATTCGCTTAACCGAAAGGAGGAAATCGTTAAGCATTGCCAAAGGCCAGCTATGCAAGAATCTTTATTCGATATGTAGAAAGAAAAATCTCTTAAGTCCGGCCAAAGGCCGGTTATATAAAACACTTTACTCGGCGAAGGAGCTTTTCGATATACCGGTAGGAAAAAATCATAAAGTCCGGCCGACGGGCTGCTGTGCAAAAGTCTACTCAGCGAAGCCGCTTTTCAACATATCGAGAAAAAAAACCGTAAGGCCAGGCCAAAGGCCGGCTATGCAAAAACCTTAACTCAGCGAAGTCGCTTTTCGATATACCGAGAGGAAAGAACACTAAAGACCGGCCAAAGGCCGACTATGCAAGACCCTTACTGTCAGAAAGACAATAATATGTACAATACATATGCAATAATATTGTATAATGGATGGGCCGCTTTAAGGAATATTTCAAAATGTAACCTTTGACGAAAGGCGTAACTTTTTTGAAAGAAAGGCGTAACTTTTTTGAAAGAAAGGCGTAACTTTTTTATTCTTCTCGTGACAACACTGGTCCAATCACACACATAGTGATGCCAGAAACGCTGAAAATTTTGATGTGTTATATGTGAACAATATATTAGAAAAATGTACCCACAGAATGATCTTTCTACCTCAATGTCTTTAAAAATCGGAGCAGAAATACCGTAATGAATCTTTTTGCCCGTGAATACCTAACAATTTTCTAATCGATTTTGAGGGTATTCAATTAGGCCCACAGTCTTCCATAAACTTATTACAGAAGTCGAACGGCTTGTGAGATAGGCCGACTTCCTAAACGCCAAAGTGCATTGCAGTGATTCGACTTTACATTGTTTACAACAACAAAGCATATAAGACTGCATCACTGCAATGCATCACAAACGAAAAAATGTATTGGGGACATTTCTGAGGATGATGTCATTTACATGGTCATTAATGAAAAGATGGGTGACAATGTCGCTCTTGTTGTCATGTATGAACTTAGCGGCCATTTGTTCGAAAATATCCTTACTGATCTGTTTGAGCTGTCACCAACAAGTCATCGACGCTTCAACATTGTCATGCATCGGTCTTGCAAGATGTCTGAAAGATGTGGCCAACCGGGTACTTATTTTCATTTGTTTTTTTTGTTTGTTTTTCTATTATTCTCACTATACCCGTCTACGAGTATATATGTACATATGTATGTACATACATAATTAGATTTATACATAGGTACTCTTTTTCTATTAAAAACTACTAAAACATTGTATGTGAAAATGTTTACAATGCCAACGTTTGGAAAGATAAATTTATACTTATTGAATTATTAGTACACATTAAAATCAATTTACATGTTTGAAATCTGGTGATAAGATGACGGTAAGCAAGTTTTTTTTTCTCAAAATCAGCACCAGTGACAGCACGACCGTAGTGCAACTAAAGTGGAAAATTGCCACTTGCCAATCGCCTTGCCGTTTTTATTGCCCTTTTTAAAATAAATCCCCATTTATATACGGGGAGTTTTTATTTTATATGTAAGTATCAGCGTTGCCAGGTTAGCCTTTTCGGTGGTAGATTTTGCCCTTTATTTTGTCTTTTAGCTTCGAAATTTGCGTTTCAGCTTCGTGGCTTTTTTAGCCTCAAAAAGGCAAAATTTTTTCTTCACATAAAAAATTGTTTCTAGTTTACTTATTTCTGTAGTTTTCTCGAATAAGATCGTATGTCTTAAAACCAATTTTCAGGAGAGTCGAAAAACTTTATTTTTAATACTACAGACCCTGTGTGATTTTTAATAAACTTTTTTTTATACAGTCCTTCAATATATGTTGTAAGAAGTTTGTTTAAAAATGTCAGACAAAAATTATTTAAGAGTTAGAATCTAGCGAATAATAAAATAAATTCAATAAAGTGCGACTTTGGCTCGCACACGAAGGGTTCCGTATAAATACACATATCGAGCCTTTGCTGCAATAGAGTCATAACTCAAAAAAACTTGTTTTGCAGAAAACGAGTTTAAAGTTTTGAATTTACGAACAACTTAATGGTAAAAGAAAATATTATTCTTGTCTGAAGAGTTGACTATACAAGATATTTGTATGAAATTTTTATACAATATGAAGAATGATGTGACGATTAATTCTACATTATTAACTTAAAAATCACGTTTTTGAGTTATGACTCTATTGCAGCAAAGGCTGGATATATCCCATTTCGTTTTTGCTCTTTTTTCTCATTTTGAAAAAATTTTCGTTAAATTTTATTTTTTTTATTTTTTAAGTTTTTTTTGTTGACTTGGCGATTTTTTTTTGTTGGTTTTGGCGTTTTTTTTAATTTTTTCGTTCTTTGGCGATTTTTCGTTTTTTTTTTGCTATTTTTTTGTTTTTTTTACCGATTTTTTTTAGTTTTGGCGTTTTTTTTTTGCGGAAAGTCACACAAAGTTCGTTTAATATGGAATTATTTACTTTAGGAATATCTTTATTCGAACAGTTTTTGACGAATATTTGAATATTCAAACACCTTTCTTAAACTACTTTTTATAAAAATTAGTTTACATTTACGAATGTAAAATAGGGTTTTAAATCAATTACTTTTTTAAGTTGTTAATAATAGGATATGTTAAGTAAACAAATTATAAATACTTGTGTAAGTGGTTGTTGAGATATTACGTAACTCCGTTAAAGATTTCATTTTAAATTACAGCATGATCTTAGTTTTGAAGTATTTTGAGGTAGACAATTATAAAAACCAAATTGTTTTCAAAAAGTGTTCTATGTGTCACAGATCAACAACTTCTCCACTCTTGCATCATTTTCGTAAAGGACATAATATTAAAATTTAAAGTTTCAGTGAAGATCCAAATGTATCTGACAAGACATGTTCAATAATATTGTATAGTGGATAAACCGCTTAAGTGTTCTGGTTTTTCTACAGTTTTTTCAATCTCCTCTAAAACAAAGAAAATTCGAGATACTCCTTTTTTATATTAAGCCATCGGTATGTATGCAAGTACATACACCACAAATATCCTTACCTCATCTTATTTATGTATAAGGGGCTATTCACATATTACGTAACGCTAGTTTCCAGGTTTTTATACCCCTCCCCTTCGTAACGCTTTTATGTCAATATACCCTAATGGTGAATTTATTTAGTTTTGGAAACAATTTTGATTTCTTGTCGTTTTCAAAGGAAGCGCTTTTAATAATAATAAAACATCTAAAATTAAACATTTTAAGTTAAAACATTTTTGTATTACATATTTATTTTTTTAAGCAATTATTATAAAGCATTTATAAATTAAAAAATTTTTTTATATACATATCTATATACATACATACATTTGTATAACATAACTGTAAAAGGGGAGTGTCTGTACATGAAATATTTTTTTTAATTTTTATAAATTTTTTTTCTGTCCGAACACGCATTACGCAAAAACCAGTAAACTTATTTTAAAGAAATTTGGTGTGGAGTTGCCTTAGAGCCCCGGCGATAAGATATCGCATTTCCAATTTTGTTTACTACAGTAAAATTCGCTTATAGTCCACTGCCTCATTTGCACCCTTTTTGTGGACTATATCTTGATTTTTATATAAGCCAATTTGTGGGTTATATGTGACTCCCCATATAATAATAAACAAAGAAAAATATATTATTTTTGACTTTTGCATTTTGGATTATATCTTCCATAACTTGCATATATTTAAGATATTTCAAGCCAAATCTTGGTGGCGTATAAGCAAAAATGGACTATAGACTAAAAATGGACTAAATAAAAAATATTTTGCAGGTATTTTACTTATAGATGACAGAAAAACTAACATTTTGGAATATATCGCTAATTCTACTATAAGCGGTGTGGGTTATAAATGAATTATACTGTAATATAAATGTTACTGAAAATTAGAAAGATATATTTAACGTTTAACTGTTTATTATGTATAACGGGAACTTTAAACATTATCTATATTGTACGGACACCTTATAGCCATAAAATGAACTCTAAGCAGGCACCTATAGTTTATTATACATGTATTTATTACAATCTATATATTTATTAATATTTAATTGTTTATATTTTACAAATAATGAAAGCTTTTTAATGTTATCACGAAAGTTTGGGAAAATTTCCAATTTTCTCATAAACTAATGCTATTAATACAACCTAACTTTGCAATTTTAGTTATACAAAATGAAACAAATACTAATCAATATATACACACTTTAATGCTGTTTTATGATTAAGGAAAGAATTTAAAAAATTTTATCTTAACAATTCCTTAGTATGGAGTATTAATAACTACAACAAAAAAAAATAATAATACAAAAATTACTTCATAAAGATGGCTCTCTCTTAAATTTTAATAAAATTATGGCAAATATATACATACATAAGTTCAGTAGCATTGTTTGTCTTTAAATATTTACCACCACTACGTGGATAAGTCGTAGCATATACGGCGTGTCATCGACAGCATATAAATTGAATTTTCGTAGTCGTTGTTGACTGTTATTAACAAGCTCTTACTGATTTATAAGCCTCAGAAAAGGGATACAGTAATTTTGACTTAGCTGCACAATCAACTTTTTACGATTTTTGTGCAGATAAGTCAATGTACTTATATGGCTTAATGTGCACGTAAACGCAACTTTTTAGTGTGTGCAGCTAACTTTGATTTTTTATATGAAAATAATTTAAAACTGCCAAAAAATTTGTTAAATGTACAGCTATGCAAATCGCATTTAAAAAAAGGATTTTGAAGAATAATCATAGAAAACAAATATTTTGTGCAGTTAAGTCAAAATGCAGCTAAATTTGATTTTTTTGTATTAAAATAGTTTTAAAAATCCAAAAATTTTAGCCATTTATCTCAAAAGTACAGGTATAAGAAGTGCACTTAAAAAACAAATTTGTATGGGATTTTTAAGAAGAGTGGAGCAAATTAATAATTTTGTACGGTGGAGTCAAATCAAAACTACTGTACATGTATTTTCTTTTTTGTCGACAACGAATACGTAAATGCCAATTTCCTGCTGATGACATGACATCGAAGACGGCCTACTGGCAAGTGGGAATCTTGTTTTTTTATACGGGTTAGTTCAATATAAAAATAGCAGCCTTTTATAGTATGTAGAATGAACACAAACTTTTTCACGTGATGTTAATTTGATGTGTAACATTCAAGGTCTATTTATTAAAAACGTATCGCGTAACGCTAGAACGTTCAGTACCGCCTAACTTAAGGTGTTAGTTATAGAAAACGTCTCAACCATGATGAAATAAGTATACAGGTGGCAGCATAACGTCAGCTGATTATTTTTTGCTCTGCTAGTTTTGTGCATAATCCACGTCCAGCACGTATATCTTTTTGACAAGCATCATCTATTTTTTTGTTGTGTTGTTGTATTTGTTTCCCTTATGCGGTCACTTGTATAATTATTTCACCATGGTCTCAACCGAATCAATTTTGTCAGCTGTTAGCATTTGGATTGTAATGTCTTTTGTATTAGTTTGACAATTGCTACGAAAAAATCTATTTTCTGTAGATTTTCTACGTGACAAAAACATCGATACGTTTTTAGTAAACAGCAACGAGCTTTGTTTATGTTAGAGATTTTGCCAACTGATCCCCACGAACGCGATACGTTTTTACTAACTAGACCTTTAAATATATGCTAAATAATCTTGATTAAAAATAAAACTTATTTAAAAAAATTACAGATTTAAGATTAAGGAAAATAATGTATAGAAAAAAGAAAAATGGCGTTAAAAATATGGCTCTTAATACACGATTTTGTTTAATGATTTACCTGAATTAAGTCATTCATTAGTTTCCACATAATATTTGTACATATCGCAATTGTTTAACAATAGAATATTAACTCAAAATTTAAAAGTATTCAGTAGAGACAAAAAACTGTTTATACCTATTATTATTTAAAGCAAATGTCGATAAAATATATATGACATTCTTAAGAAAATACGGAAATTATTATTTATTTTATTGTATCCAGTTTAATTATTTTATAATTCGCCCTGCAAAAAACGGGATGACTAATATAATTATTAAATTTTTTTCCATGCGAGAGCTTCTCACAAGTTACAGAAATTGGGCACAGGTGATGGATACGGATTTCGAAAACGAAGCACTTTTAAAAGGCATTTATTAATAAGACTTCTTTGTTAAAAATAATTTGATCACAAATATTGTACAAATAATTATAAAAATTAGATGAAAAGTCTATTAAAAATGGCTTTTAAAATTGGTTCGTTTTCGAAATCGATTTCCGTCACGTACCTGAGTATACTAGTTTTCTTTCGTTTATGTTAATCGGCTGCAGAGAAAATATGAGATTTTGAGTTACTAACATCGTTTTTGAATAAATTCTTTCAACAAAAACAGTATCATCTTAATATTTTTTCGAAAAATTTCAGCAAGAAAGTATCAACTCAAAATAAAAATGAAAAAATTAAAATATATGAAGCATGAAAAATATTACAACTCAAAATACTTACTGCCTGTTTTTGTACTTTGAAACAATTTACTTTACGAAAAAGATCACAACTCGTTTTTTTGTGGTCAGAATAATACAAAATGTTTACAGTTAGTAGATTTGAATAAATAATGTCGTCATTCGGTAAAAAGAAAATGAAAATTTTGAGTTAATACAGTATTGTTAAACAAGTGAGATAGGTACATTAGGGTGGAGCGTCGATATGTGAGGGTGGGAAAAAAGTCATCCAATCGATTTCGAATACCCACAGAATGTTGCATTTAGTATATAGCTAAATTGTATACAAACATTTTTAATTTTTGGCACGTCTGTTAGCCCTCTACCACTGCTGGTAGCTAGAGAAATTATATGAATTTTGCTTTAATTTGCTTCATTAATATAGAAAACTCTTTTAGTCATTTCTTTTAAGGCTACAAGTAAAAAACGAATTTGTGCCGAATCAAAGAAGTTTAAAATCGAGCAAATCTGAAAAAATATAAGAAGGTTATGAGCCATTAAGTGAAAAAGCTGATTTTATTTCCCATACAAAATTATTTTCAATAACAATTTTTTTTTAATCAAAAATGAATTAAATTAATTTTGTATGAAAAATAATATTGCTGTTTTCGCTTAAGGGCTAATAACTTTCTTATTTTGTATCAGAATTTAGTGAATGCATCCATCTATGTAGTTGTCACAAAATTATCTTTAACTTACAGTAGGAAAAAATTATACAGTATATTTTTTATCTTAATGGAGCAATTTATTTCAAATGATAGTTTTTGTGAAAAGGTCTAAAACTTTAATTTTTAAACTTTCAAGGCCTGTAACTCAATACATTTTTATCCGATCAATGAATGAACAAAAATGAAAAAACCAAAAATTGGCCTCAATTGTAATGAGTTATAAAACGATAAAAAAATATTTAATGTTGCACCATATGATGTTTTACAAATTGATCGATTTGATCTAATTTTCAAAATATTGATGCTGCGGTACTGGGCTAAAAGTAGGTGCAAATAGTTTTTTCATTATTTTTCCCATGTATCTGAAAATAAAATGCAACATTTGTTTGTTATTCGAAATTGAAATTAGAAAAAAAAATCTGACGCTCCACCCTAATGTACATACATATAGAAGGTGTTTCAAAATCTTTTAAAAAGAATTTTAAGCAATTAACCAATACAAACAGTTTAGTTTAAAGTATGGTGTCCACAATCCACAAGGTTGACTCATCTAGGTTGATTCATAAGAAAAGCACTAACAGCCTGTCTTACGATGTCGAACGTTATCGTTCGGTGGAATGCAAAATTAGTTGATTTTCTGTTATCTTTATTGTTTGTAAGACATCGTGGGACAGGCTGTAAATTTTTTTTCACTGATTTCCATATAAAGCTTCTGGACGAGTCGAGCGTCCGGAAACCCTGCTTAAATACAATATACAGGCTTATAGAATAAGTTATAGATTAACGGAAATTGTTTATGAACTATTTATCACATCTGATGAGGACGTTTCATTCGATAGAGTACCATCTAATAAACCATCGCTTAGTGAACTGTTGGCACGCAACAGAGTAACATTTTTGTGCTCCAATAAACTAATTTGCTCTTTCGGTCGGTGGACCGGCGACTTGGCAATACCCACTGAAGTTGTGGTGGATAAAGGCCTTAGCAATACATTTTTTCCTTTGGGATCGTTCCATAAACGCGTTGCATATTTTGTGGGATACCAACACATCATAATGATGCCCATGGCCAATAAAACACCTGTTATTATCTGACCTATTAATACTATAAGGGGTACTAGAGCAATATCAGATGCAATTTCTGGTGTAACGCGTACTCGTTCTTCAGCCCACATAATGGGAATAAATGTTCGCGGTAAATTCCTGAAAACACTGCAACAAAACCATGGAAATATTTTATTATGTTATTTGTCAAAGGTTTCAATAAACTGTTCGCTTAAAATTTGGACGGATTTTATTTTAAATTGCAGTCAGATGTATTAGTGATGTTACGAATATTCGTATTCGAATCGCCGAATATTCGCCAAATTCAAGCGAATATTTCACGAATACGTTCCAAACAATAATTCATAAAAAAATACCGAAAATTAAACAAGATATTATTTGTTAATAATTTTTACTTAAAAAACCCTTTGTCTTAAATGAAATTTATTTGCTGGTGTTTAAGCATTGTCTATATGCAACATTTCATTGGAACTTTACCAAATCGTCAGTAGACTTCAAACACAATTTTGAACAGTTCAAACCCTTTATCTTATGCACAAACTTTTAAAACCCATTTGAGAATTTACAAATAAATGATTTTCAAAAATAAGCATATCAAAAAAATATCAAAAAAATTAATTTTTTTTATAGAAAAAAAAATTATTTGCTGGCTTTTGTATAAGTTCCAAACCTGATATGCTTATTTTTGAAAATCATTTATTTGTAAATTCTCAAATGGTTTTTAAAAGTTTGTGCATAAGATAAAGGGATTGAACTGTTCAAAATTGCGTTTGAAGTCTACTGACGATTTGGTAAAGCACCGATGAAATGATGCATGTAGACAATGCTTAAACACCAGCAAATAAATTTCATTTAAAATAAAATTATGACAATATGTCGAATAATAAATTTCTTAAAAACCCTTTGCCTCTAACGCAAAACAACAATATTATTTTAGTAAAGAAAAAAGATACAAAATATATATGTAATTAAAAAGTTTTTTTTTTGGGAATTATTAAATTACA
Organism: Panzeria rudis; assembly: GCA_956483635.1. Lineage (NCBI taxonomy): Eukaryota > Metazoa > Arthropoda > Insecta > Diptera > Tachinidae > Panzeria > Panzeria rudis. The sequence continues at coordinate 153,707,973 of OY101449.1, read as the reverse complement.
TTAATTTTAATTTTGCAACGTGCTTTTTCCCAAATTAATATTTTACTTTTTAAGTAAAATATTAAAGTTTTATTAAAAAACATTGAAATTGATTACGGAGCACCAAAGGCCAATGGATAATTTGTGCTGCCTAAATGTTCACTAAAGCAGAGAAGAGACATAGAAAATTCGCAATTTAAAATAATAAATCGATAAAAGGGACATTTCTAGAAGACCTGCGTGGTAGTGCTATATATACACTCATAGAAAGCACTTGGGCAATACAATAATAAACTAGAGTCGGTTGGTTACTGATTAAAAAACAATATTGGTGCGACTTAAAGATAATGCCGGTATTAAGTTATGTTAACATTTGATGTGCAACTGATTCATTTTTGCAAAAAGTGCATTATGTACTCGAAAACTAGAACCAAACAAAAATAATAATAATAAACCGACTGCAGATTCAGCGCCCTAAATAACGTAAGAAACCCCTTTCAGTTGCTCCATTCCAAAACCTTGTAAATTTGTGTTTTTTGTTGGGAGGATGAATGAAGCATTAAAATAAGCTAATGATGCTTGAAAATTTAATATTTATTATGTTAACTATTAGATTTAGGAAAAGTTGTTGGGGTATGAAATGCTGCAAACTTCACAAGGAATATTTGCTTCCTACAAACTTTTTCTTGAAACTAATATTTTTAAGTCTAACTAATATTTTTAAGTCATGTGTTACCCCAACCGATTGATCTGAAAATTTGACAGGATAGTTCTTTTATCAATTCTCACCAAACTGGAGGGTAGACTGGGAGAAATATCGAATGTTTAAAATAAGGATTACTCTAATGTATGTATTTAGCAACTGGAGTTTTTTTCACAATAATTTAAATTAGCAGAAAGTCTCAGTAAATCCGCAATTTTTTTTTATATATAAGCTGAAATTTCATATTATATGAACAATCAATAAAATTAGCTTGATCTCGACCTGAAATTTGTTGAAACTCAATGTATAAACCGAAAGTACCACATTTAGGAAGCACTTAAAAAACATTAAAAATATTTCCAAAACATTTATCTAAACAAAAATGATTAAATTATGGAGTGAAATATCTGAAGTTGATGGTTTCATTATAATATTTTTACTTTTAGAACACTTAATAAGAAATATAAGCACCCGAAATATCTCAATTTTTAATTTTACCCACGGCACGCAAAATTTATTAAAAAATATTTGACTTTGACCGCTCACTGTCAATAAAGTAAGTTACTCAAAGCAATAATTTTAGCAATTAGTGATGTAGAATTCAGTTTATTTTCACCCAATACCAAACATGACTTTGAAGGTAAAGTTAAGCTTTTGAATTAATCCTCACTTTTAGTAAATTTCAACCCTCTGTGCGACGTCTGTTCTTTCGTTACGCAGAGTATATGCAGTTTGGTCTTAGAGTTACCAAGGACAAATTGGTGTCGTCTAAGATCACAGTGTCGGGTACACCACCCTGTTAGTAATCTAAGGTAATTTTCTCGATTAGTAGTAATTTTTTGTAAAACGTAATAAACCGTTTTGCTTGTCTTAGACCGTAAAAGGGTTTCTAATGCGGAGCAAATTCCCTTTGAACCCAGGAACTATTCTGCTCTCTGACACATTCACATGAGATGCCAATGAAGAGTGCCGGCATTCGCCTAAAAAATGGTAGGATGTTTACCCATGAGAATGGCTCTTTGGAAGTTAAGGCCGTTTATCCCTGCACTCGTATCTCCATTATCCTGTTTGGAGCCGTCAGTGAACCAGAATATTCGTGCCATGGAGCGGTGTTCAGTCACTGGCTCTTTTCAGTAATTCGAACGTCAAAGTTATTGTTGAAGACTAATGTCTGTTGTATTTGATCACTCGTGCTAGCATTCTCATATGACCTACCATATCTCCGGTTTTGGACATGTCTAGAAATCGAAGTGCACTCCTGCCGACCTGTTCCCGCATTATTATGTAGGAGGCTAATACATCATTTTTGGTTTGAGTACCCACATTTTGCCAAATAGCCGTTGACAGGAGGCGGGAAGTGCCCTGATAGCTTTACTAGCAGTATGTTAATTCCAAGTGAGTGACTTGTTAAGAATGAGCCCAAGGCATCGCTGGATAGAATGATAATTCCACCATGAGTCTTTCTTCGTCTGATAAAAGGTATTTTCCGGTTTAATGGATAACCCCATTGCAGCATTTGTGAGTTAAATTTAGGGCTTCTTGCATCCTTTCCGATAAGGTTCCATCCTCCTACCCTATCACAGATATAATAAGATCGTTGGCGGAACAATATCGGTCCTTTATTGCAACGTAGTCATATCTCAAAAAAAAAAATTAAAAATAATAACACTTGGCAAAAAGCGTTTAAAGTTTTCAAAATGCAAGCAAGTATATAGCCGGCATTACCTTTTTGGTTGTTATAACTTCGGTTTATATTAAGTCATGTTTCTGAAAATTGTTTTACATATATAGAAGATAATAAGAAGATTTTTTGTCCAGTAGCTTAAACATTTTGATTTTTTGAGATACGAATACGTTGCAATAAAGGAGCGATATGTTCGGAAGCCCTGGATAAAAACATGTTCAAAGTCCAATTTTTTTAAATTTTCGGAACTCCTTTTCTATCAAGAGCGTTACCGATCGCCTCGTAAGATGTATTGTCGAAGGTTCCTTGAATGTCTATATAAGCGCATGTGGCTATTTGGTTAGCGCTTATAGGCTTTGGGTATATTGGATACACTTTGAGGTAATTTTTCTGTTTCAAATACTCCTGCACTTGTTATAATACCCTGATGGCACGGAGACACATTTTAATTTTGATATATTCTCTTAATTAAGTTTTAAGAACTAAACAGTAATTCTATATTTTAAACGAACAGTTCCTTATTTACCTACCTTATACCTTCGACCGACTCTAACAGGTAATTGGCTTGAAAACCACCACCTACGTCCATTGGCACGCCTGCATTTGGCTCAAGAGTCATGAAAAATTCATGTTTCTGCTTTTCAGGTTTCAAACCTTCGACAGCCTCCAGATACACGGGATCGGCCTTGTAAAAGTGAGGATATGACATGTACATAGATGAATTGAATTTACAAGGTGAAATACTGAATACGCCAGACGCTTCACATTTGCCATTAACACAAAAACATTTATTTTCAGGGAATAAAGTGCCTATTGGAAAAAATAAAAATAAAGTAATTAAAAAAGTTATATAGATCGTTTTGAAACTCACCATTATCCACTGATCTTTCAGTGCCACTAAATTTAAACGCTGTTACACCATGTATTGCGACTGTTTCCGTGTAATCTAAAGGAACAGCACGACATATATTTGGTACATAAAGAAATACTGAGTCTTGGGGTGTTAAATTGGGTGGAAAGAATTCCCCCATCGAACCTTTTACGCGGCCACATTCACCTTCAAAGGCACCACTATGGGTTTTGTAATTCCATTCATGAATTTGGCCCATTTTCGAAATATCATCAGCTCCGGTAAAAATATTGAAATGTCCCTCATAATAAGCACTATTATTGCGCTACAAATATAAAAATCATCGTGTCACTTTAATATTAGAAAAAAAAAATTGGATTTTTTTTTAACTTAAATTTTAAATTACCGTATACAACCATCCAATGCGATCGAAAGGCACTTCAATAGAACTCGTTAGTTTCGAAACATAACTACCAATTGTAACAAAAGGATCTTGATATCCCGCAAATAGCCACTCGTTGGCTGTTTTAGTAATATAGAATTTTTTATTATAAGCACTCAGTCCACGGTTGAGAAAGAACTGTTCAAAGGATGATTTATTTTTTAACCTTAAAGCAGCAGACTGTAAAAGCCCAATAAAAATTTTTATTTCTTGAAAAAAAAAACACTAATGATTTTTCAAACTAACGTGTGCCACGGTATCTACAGTTGTTATTTTATCTTCCAGCGTACCATTGCTACCCTCTTGGTCAAAATAAAATAAAGCTTTCTTACGGAATGACACTGAAAAGTTCGCATGCCATTTTATATCGACTTTATCAGGTGCTTCGCGAAATCTATATGGTCCAAGTTGTTCAAAACGTGCCTTTTTCTTTGATCCTTTATAAAAATCTTCTGGATTTGTCCAATTGAATAGATAAACGTCAAAGTTCAATGGCAATGGAGATACCTTCCAGCCTTCATAAGCAGGTGACTTTTCGCTTAAAGCCATTTCCTGTGGTATGATAGAAAGAAATACAATATTTGTAGGAAGAGATAAGATAAATTTATTGATTGTTAACATTAATTCCAGAAAAAGGTTTCAGGGGAAAATAAGAAGTAAAAAAATGTTTTTAAGCTTTTGTTTAAATAAGAAACCTATGTATGTATTTGATAAGAACTCATTTATAGTTGTTTAAAAAAATACGGTTTGAGAATTATAATCCTAAACTTTAACGCCAAAAATCATTCAAAACATAAAATTTTTTTAAGGGTTAATTTCGTACTTATATTTCATTTTTCTCAATAACTACTCATTTACTGTAAAACTAAACAAACGGACCTAATAATAAAAGTCGCTTTCTTTTAAATCAAAAATATAATAACATATTAGCGGTATTCAGTGTTTGGTGCAAATAGTCTTGCGAAAGAGCAAATGCAATTTATCATAGCTTTTTTGTAAAATCCAACAACAACAAAAATGCACAGTTGCCACCGTTATACATACATATATCATAAAAAAGTTACCATAACTTGCATTTGCTCTTTCGCAAGACCATTTGCACCAAACACTGAATGCCGCAATTGTTTATGAAATAAAACTTTATCAAAAAAAAAAAAAAAAAAACAAGAGATTAGATAAACTAATAATATGATAATAAAATAGGTAAAATGACAAAATCATAATTGTTAGATTAAAAGGAAATGTCAACTTAAATAATATGAAATTTTCTTCATAAAAAATTTCATTTTGACTCACCTTTCCTCTCATTCGGGTAAATATTTCAACCCAATTCACATAGAGATACACACCAGCCAGGATCGATAATAGACCGAGTCCAAATGCTAGAAAACGTCTCATACAAATGAATTGCCGCGATGACATTACACTACTTTCGGAAACGGAAAGAAACTAAATTTTATCAATAGTGCAAGTCGTTGGCCAACCTTGAAGCTGACCGACACTTTTATAGACTCGATTTTATTTTACACTTGTTGTTTGTTGTAGTAACTGAGAAACTAAAAGAAAATAGAGAATAAATGAGAATTATCGTGTTAATAAATGAGATAGTTTGCTTTTGATTGAGTAAATATTTTAAAAGCAAACAATTTTGATTAGACAGCAGATCAGCGTTACCATTGTTAGTATGTTCCTATCAAATTTGGTGGGAATTTTTTGGTTTGGTAGGATGGTAGGCAAAATTTTTTTTTTAGGTTCCGTCGATCTTGCAGAATACAGATTAAATTTTCTTTAGACTATGTCGTTTTAACTTTTTATGCAAAATTGCAAATTAGTATTCTTTCAAGATAAAAATTTACCTTGGTAAGTATTCATATAACTTGTAATGAATTCAGTATTTATTTCAAAAATTCATTCTGTTGCAAATTTTCACCGAAAAGAGTAAAAAATGTAGAATTTTTCTCTGCAAAAGAAAGAGCCAATAACACAGCGGAACAGACTTTTTGGTGCCCAAAATTTGACTTCCGTTTTGTACGTGTTAATTGATGAATCCTCATTACTATTTTAAACTAGTTTTTTTTTCAGTCAGCTTGCGGTTTCGGAATATCGCGGTTTCTTTATTCACATTATATACCTCACTTTTTGCTGTTTTTTATCTTAATTTTAAGTGCTACAGCTTTAATGATAATTTTTTTGGCAAGAAACTAGCCTACGCAAACATATATTTCTCTTGACTATAATAATTCCGTTGGTTGTTTCGAGATATCTGTGTGATCTTCGAATGATGTTGAAATTTAGCTGTTTTGGTTTTAACCTTAATAAAATTGTGTATCACAAAAATTCCCACAAAAACAGGGAACAAAGTTTTTAATTAAAATAAGAAATTAGTTCAAAATGTAGCGAATTATTTAGAGGTTAGTTCGAAATTTGAGTTTAGTTTCCACATCCTAAAGATACAAATGTGTAAATATCCTTTTGTTTAAGTAATTATATTATTCTTCTTATTTTTTAATATTCATTGTTATTCTGAGTCCAAATACAGCAAAAACAATCCCTCTTGCAGATGTTAAAATATCGCGAATTTTATATTAACGTGATATACCCCATTTTTTTGTAGTAAATATTTTTTCTTTTGAATATTTTTTAACAAATTACTAATCTGTACAAAAATATCTTTCATTTCAGTGTAATAACGTAGGTGCCTTTGGCATTAGACTTTAGTAGTATTTTAAGGACATTTAGTGCTTAATTTTGTATTGTTTTTATTCTTTTTTCAGGACATTTTAAATATATTCCAAATTTTTTCATAAAAATGTGTTTATTGTAGTATTATTTATGTATGTGCTTGGAAAAAAATATTTTAAAATTTTATTTAAAATTCAGATTTATAAGGATAAAACTGAAAATAGTTAACCAAATACTCTGAACCGTACATCACTAAAATTATATTTAAAGAAAAGACAATTTTGTGTAGATTAATAATCTAAAAAGGCGTATTAAATTTTAAATTCCAGTGTGGAAAAATTAGGCGAAGAAGCAAAAAAAAAAAAGATTGAATGACTAAAAAAATTAAAGCCGCAATATTTTAAAAACTAGAGCTGACCTTAAACAATATGAAATTATTTTTATTTTACTTATTTTTAAATTCACAAATACAATCTGCGAAGCGGTTTGCAATAACACTCTGGGTCTACATCGGGAATCGAGCCCAAGACCTTTGGACTGATTGGCTAGCATTGCTACCAATCAGTCCGTAGTCAGAATTAAGTATTTTTTGAGTTTTTTGTATTTTTCTTAATTTTTCTATTCCTGATGCTCTATTTTATTGATATATTAAATACCATAACACATTTTTTATAGATTGGATTTATATTTACATTTTTCAAAATCAGTTTACAAATCTGAGCAAACTCCCGATTCTAGATTTAGATTTTTCTTTTGTTTTTCCTAAGAAGAATAAAGCGATCCGCCTATCTTTGAATTAATTCAGTCTAATTTTTTAAAAATATGCTGCAGATTGTAAAGCTCAGTGCTAGCTTTTCGTATAAAAAGGTTTAAAGGACCTTCTGAGGTATGACAAGCTTATCACTGTAAAAATGAAATACAAAATTAACGGAATCCGAAGATGGTGAAACGAAAAGGATAGGAATAAAAGTACGGAATTAAGAGCACTCAGATCGGAATATGTGTGTTAGATACATGCATTTAAACTTAAAATTTTTTTAAGGACCTTCTGAGGTATGACAAGGTTATCACTGTAAAAATGAAATACAAAATTAACGGAATCTGAAGATGGTGAAACGAAAAGGATAGGAATAAAAGTACAGAATTAAGAGCACTCAGATCGGAATATGTGTGTGAGATAAATCCATTTAAACTCAAAATTTTTTTTTAAATATTTATTTCAAACTTGACTACCAGAATGCTTTAAAAAACGCAACCAGAAGAAATTGGTAGGTTTTAAACGGTTTTGGTAGATTTTTGTGGACAATTTGGTAGGAAAAATTTTTTCCAATGACAACGCTGAAACAGATAAGAATAATTTTCGTTTTATTTTCAACACTTGTTGATATATCGACAAAGGTAAATTCTGATTAACTAGGATAAAACATGATCACAATTATAATGAAAGCCTTTTCAAAAAAAGGGAGTAAACCGACTTTAAAATATACATATCGTTCTTTTATTGCAACGTAGTCATATCTCAAAATCCAACATTTTTGATTTACTGAAGACAAAGTGTTCCTTACTACCTTCGTTATATGTAAAGCAATTTTCAGAAATATATCTTAATCTAAACCGAAATTATAACCATTAAAAAGCTAATAACATTTTAAAAATTTTAAACGCGTTTTTCCAAGTTCAATATTTTTGAGATATGACTACGTTGCAATAAAGGAGCGATATATACTAAAAAGTAAAAAATATCTAAAATATTATTATGTATGTATAGGTATGCGTTAAAGCGTTAAATACTTATCTGCTTGCAGTCGGTGCCAAGAAGACAGGAACTACAAATGTATTTTATTGAATGGCAATCTATAAATTTATGTCTACGTTTAGTTAACAACCTTCTTGGCACCGGCTGCAAACAGATAAGAATATTTTAGTTAGTTTTACTTTTTAGTACATATGTATGTATATTTTAAGGCCGGTAAAATTTTTTTTAAAAAGCTTTGATTTTTTACTTTTTAGTGCATATACATATTTTAAAGTCGGTTTAATCCACTTAGTTTTGTGCTGGACTACGCATACTGCTTTCCAAGCGATTCACACCAAAGCTAAAGACTTTCACTGACTGTTAAAGTTCTTCAGATACACGATAATTAAAATTTACTTTGGATGTGAGGTGCCCTTTCCCCCAGCTTCTACCGTACCAGTTTTCTATTGGACTACGCGCATTGACTATGAATGAACTTCCACCAAATTTTAAGACTCTCTCTCACTCCTATAATATTCAAAATATGCGATAATTGACTTTGTATGGGAGGTATAACTAAGTAATTAAAAATAAACTAATAAAACATGTTTGCAAATTATTTGAATTTTATACGATTATAAAGTACACAATATAATTTTTTTTACAAAGCCCTTAATTACAGGTACATAAGTATAAAAATATAATGAAAGTAACATTAGTAAGAATGTATGTTCAATCTGCTTTAGAAGTGTTAATTATTGTGTTTTTAAATTATTAAATTTAAACCACACTTATCAGTAATCAGTTGTTATGTACATGCGAGAACCACAATTATGCATTTTTCGTTATTGTATGTCGGATTGTAAATTAATACATCGCAGTTTTTTCTTTAATTATTCAAAATCAAGTTTATTTAAAAAAATGTTATATACAGTAGATAACAAAATTGCGTTTAAAAAAATTGTTTGGAAATAAAAATTAGTTTGGAAAACATTCATTCATGATTACGGATAGACCCTGCTTAGCGCGTGCTTCTGTTAGCACAATCTCGGCGATTCACGTTTTGTGACACATTTTTGGGTAGCACTGAAAAATTATCGATCTAATACGGTTATTGAAAGAACACAATTTTTATGAAATAATGCATTTTTCACCTTTGATATTGTTATCGGCTGTTAAATTGAATATATTTCCTTTACTCGTGACGAGAATGAAAATTATGAGTCAGCATTAAAATATTATTAAGATTAAAAACTGGAATAATCCTAGCTAAGATTTTGGTGAATTTTATCCCAGCAAAAATTATGGCTTGCTGGAAGCATTTTTGTAAGGGATACTACAAAATGGAATCACTTGCAATTGCACTTTTATAATGCATGATTTTTGTTCGCGATGAGCCGCTTAGAAGCAATAGTTTCTGCTTCTATAAAGTGCTTATATTAGTGTGAAAATCATCAAAATTTTCAGCACTAAACTGAAAATATATGGGAAAAATGGTTCGATGTGTGTTGGCGGGGCTGATGAATTTATTAGCGTCATTTTAAAGGCTTATTACTTCTAATCTTTAGTTATCAATTTTGTATTATTACTCACTGTTTGTTATTTTAATTTCAACTAGCACCGAACTAATCATCTTCAGATTTGAAATCCAACGAACCAGCCACTCAACCAAAAACACTGTTGCAAATCGGCAGCATTAAGTTAACATGAACTTATTCTTATAAATACATTATTTTAAAACTATTTACATTATTTTTAAAATGCACTGTTCGTGTATATACATGTGTTATGTGTGTATACTGTTCGTGTATACAATCGTAGAACATATTTTAAGGGTCTCGCTTACGTTAGTGCTTCCAAGAAGCACTATCGTCAGTTAGAGACAGTAAATATTAAATACTTATGTTGCTTTACATATACATATTTTTTACATTTTAAAATTATCGTCAAAAGCTAATAAGTATTCGTGCATATTTGTTCGTGGTCTTTTGTAAACTTTAGTGCATTTGTGGTAGCATTTTTGGAAGCATTTGTTCTTCAATAAGCAATGCATTGCCTCTAACAGTTTTTAGTGCTTCTAAATGTCGAATATTTTTTGCTGGGATTTTACTAAATGACATGTTGGAATCTGTAAAAAAAATTCTGCATTAAGAAGTCAATTTCGAAAGATGTGTCGGTCACGTTATTTTCGAGGTTAGGGCTCGATATGTTAATATTTTTGTAAGAATATCCCATATTTCTGTTAAATAAAATCAATTATATGTATATACTGGTATGTGATAGAAATCGATCGATTTCAAATCGCACCGATTTCAAAAAGCAAATTCTACTGAAAGAGACTTAAAATATTTTATTCGAACTTAAATTCGAATTCACTATATCGTACGATAACACATATTTGGCTATTATTAGTTTTGTGAAATCACGCGATCGAATCGATCGACCAGAATATATAAAAATGAGAATTTTTCAAATCATGTAACGAATCTTGCCATTTTGTGCTAGTTTCTTGAATTGCTTAATACGATTTCGATTAACGCGGATTTCCGAGAAACGTATAGTTCCCGTGCCACGCGAGGTATGTATATCTTAATTGCTAAACCAAACTTAACCCGTACACAAGACTTTCAGTCTCATATTGCAGTATGGAACTCAGCACAAGTACATACGAAAATACATTTCAATACACAATAAAATATAAATATAAATAATGACTGCAAAACATGAAAATCCTCCATACATTTTGTTGTTTCAAAATTGTTAAATTTTTTAAATTTAAAGTTTTGAAATCAAAATGGATGGAAAACCTCCATGACTCTACAAAACGATCAATATGACATTCAGTTTGAAAAGGCTCAATACATAAGTAGCAAAATAATAAAAACATAAATATCAACATAAAATTATCCTCTTAGTTGAGAAAATTAACTTGAAAATTGACAGATAACATTTTTCTTCAATTTATCTGCGTTACTAATGACTTGAGAGCTGTGGGGAATATCGTTCCAGAGGCTTATTGCATGAATAAAGAATTGGTATTTATATATCTGACTGATACCTATATTAGAGTCCGACCGAATATTCGGTTTCGGTTTCGGATTCGGCCAAAATTGTGGTTTCGGCAGATATTCGGTTTAGGCCAACTTTTTGGCCGAATACCGAAACCGAAACTTTTTAACGGAAATTAATCGAAATAGTATTTTGCAAATTTAAAATATGTCACCGCGTTTTTTTTTTTCGTCCAATATCTTTTCAAATTGAATGAAAATTTTACTGTGTTTTATAAAGCGCAACCAAAAGTCATGGACTTATTGATCCGCCCTTACATAGTAACAAAAAATATTGAACTGTTTGTTGGCAAAATAAATAGGATAAACTAGGGAATGGTAAGCCGATTTCGATTCCAATCGAAAATCTATTTTATGTTATAATAAATTGATTTTTCGCAATCGAATTTACTTCTGCAATTTTGCACTGAAATTAATTATTTGTTTTTTAAAATATATTTTTTAAATAAATTTAAAAATATGAAAAAATCTCAATTTCAATCTTCACAATAAATGCAATACCGTCAAGAAAAATTCTTTATTGTGTATATCATTGATGAAACGCGGGCGTAAACAAAAAACTTCACTTTAGTAGAAATGAATGAAATCGTATAAATTTAGTGTAAAAAATAGCTAAATATTCCACTTTATATCTTTTTAGTTATTCCGACTCAACTTTTTGAATGGTGCTCTTGTAACGTCATCAATAGAGTGATAAAACACTCCCCAATGTATCTGTACCGAACCAAATATTCCAGTTTTATTCATCATTTAAGCTAATTTCACGCCAAGTTTTTATTAGTCATATGCTGGTAAATGTTTAAGTTTTATATTTGCTCGATAGAATTAAATATATTCAATTTCTACTATTATTTTGACTGACACTGTATGAAATACTCTTACGCCCTTTTTCACAGTGTACAGTTAAACGTTAACATATACTTTAACGGAGAGTTTTGTATGCCGAATTTGCCGTTAAAGGCCATGTTATCTTTTAATCACATTGTGAAAAGGGCCGTTAATAAATTAAATGACTTTTCAGTTCTGTTAAGTTTTCAAAATGTCAATATCAGTTAATGCTAAAAAAGTTTCGGCAAGTTTCGGATTCGGCCGAATATTCGGCCTTTTTGCTGAATATTTGGTTCGGTTCGGGTTCGCCTTAAAAAAGTGGTTTCGGTCGGACTCTAACCTATATCTAAAACAAAGTAATCTTTTGTCTCTATTAAGAGTTGAAAAGTTCAATCGCGCAAAAAGATGATCGGGTTGACACGTGTATATTATTTTATGCATTAGTATTCAAATCCTTACCTTCAAATCAGACATCACCATGCTAAGCCACCGGTGCCCGAATACTTTTCGTCATTTTCACATATACAACACGACTGTTAACGAAACTCACTACAAATAGTGTAAGTCGATGTTTAGACGATGCAAGTCTTATTGATCAGCTTCTTATTCAGCTGTGCGAAAGACAAAGAAATAAATACAAATGTCTCTGTCTTTCTGACAGCTGAATAAGAAGCTGATCAATAAGACTTGCAACGTCTAAACGTCGACTAAGAAACATTTCATTCAGTTGTATGCTAGCTTTCAAACAAGCACGTCGACACAGTCTAACACGTCGCCGTCGCTTTTTTATGATAATGATAATTATCAACTGAGTAGTTTCATGTCTTCATTTTTCAGCATTTGCAAAAACACCAATACATTCTCATTTTAAGTGCTTCTCTTTGTGATTACCTCTGCTTCAAATAGTCATCAACAGACATACCATAAAGTTTTTTTACGTGCAAAGAAACATGATCATATCGTATCAAACCATGTACGTAACGAACTGTATTATTAAAAGTCACATTAAGTTTTCTTTTGCTAATACTATCACAACTAGCAAAAAGTTCACAGCGGTAAAGTAAAATTTCGTATTAAATATGTTTTAGCGAGAAATATTCGAATATTTATAGGAGTGCAATGATGACTTTGGCAAAGATACTACAAACTCTTGAGTCGATTCTAGAACCGTAATCAGCCCCAATATTGCTTTCGCAAAAACAAATATATTAGTATCGAATTTTAAACTTCCTTCTACAAATTTTAATATCAGCGACAACCTCGATGAAGTCACTAAAGAGTTAATTATATATTATGCAAAATATAACAAAAACGACACACTAATTTATTAAGCAACAAACACAAAATGTAAAGAACACTTCCACTAAATAGTTTCGTCTGGTAGGTATAACCGTAGTTGCTCGTTTCTTCCCGAGCGGTGACACTTCTATGAAAAGAAAAGATTATCATAATGATAGTTTTGCACTTCTTGCTGTTACGTTTAAGTGACAGTTTCGATAGCAAATGTTTGCAGGGTACTAATTGGGTTTGTACTATTTTTGCTGAGTTAAATATTATAAACGCAACCATGGTAAATATATACCACTACTTATGGCTAATAAATCAGTAAACGTTTAAACGCTAGCTTTGTTAAACTAAACTAAAATTTAAATGTAGCTAAAACTCAATAGCAGTAATTCATTTCCTATGTATTATCCCTAGTTTAAACAATAATTATGTGGCAGCACCACGATAAATGTAAAAAATAGCTGGTTTTGTGGTGGGATATCGATTTCTACTCGTCATCGACAACAATTTACTATTACTGACAGCCACTTACTATTCTCTAAGGCATAGAAAATGGGAAGAGGCTGTTAATAGTAGTAAATTTTTGTCGACAGCGATTATACAAGTGCCAATTTTTGATATTGTCTTGACGTGACGTCGACAAATAGTTACGGAATAAGGGGCATGGTTTTTATTGGTAGTTTAAACGCCCAATTTTGTGCGTTTAATGTATGGTTTATATGTTTACAGATTTATAGATTTGCTGGTTTAATAAAGACTAACTATGTTGACAATTAGCCTGAACCCACACCGAATAAGACAAAACTGTTTTTTGTGACGTATACGACAACAGTACATTAGATCTTATGAGACAACACACACCAAATGTTTTTTTCATGTGCGTTATAATCATACGAGTGTGTTTGACGTATAAGACAAAAACGTTTTGTCGTATTTGGTGTGTTTTCAGGTTTAGTGCAAAATTTTACAATATAAGCAAAAAACGACCAACAAATTTATATATTTATTGTAAAATTTTTTTCCAATTGTCAATATATTTTAGTACATTTAAGCAAGTTGTATGCTTCTGTAAAGCTTTTAAAATGTTAGAAAGGGCTTTTGGCAATTTTTGTGATGATATAAAGGTTTTGGCTCCATGAAAAATCGCCCAAAACCAAATCGCCCTAAAATAGAAATGAAAAATCGACCAAAATGAAAAATCGCACAAAAAAATGAAAAATCGCCCAAAATTTAAAAATGAAAAATCACCAAAAAAAAATGAAAAATCGCCCAAAAAATGAAATATCGCCCAAAATTAAGAAACACAAAAAAAATTAAAAATTATAGTAATTTAATTTTTATATTGAAAAAAAGAAAAGTATAAATAGTCTTCGCTTCTTACTGAATTGCAATAAAAGTATGAATAAAAGCCAATATTTTCCATCGGCCAAAACTTAAAGTATGGCTCTCCAAGGGTAACTTAAATAATTATCATAGATACAACAAAAGGTTATAAACATATATTACAGTAATAATCATTTATCGAAGGCCGGAAGTTTAAGACGTCAAGCACACCGCAGCTCAAAATATTACATATAACATAGGCTCTAGCCCTTCCGTTCGTCAAAAGCGCGTTTAAAATTAAATATTCCAAAGGCAAGTAATCTAAATAATTGTCGTAAGCGAAGCCGAGATTTTATATACTATGGAGTATAAAATCCTTCCGCCCGGCCGAAGGCCGGCCACACGGAAAGTCATCGAAATCACGTAGAATTCCGAAGGATCCTAATATTGAAAATTGTCGTAACCGAAGCCGAGATTTGACATACCATAGAGTTTAAAATCCTTTCGTCCGGCCGAAGGCCGTCTACACGGAAAGTCGTCGAAAGCGTATCGCAAGTTAAACATTCCAAGATTCACTAATATAGAAAATTATCGTAAACGAAGGCGATGTTTGACATAATAGAGTTTAAAATTGACTTTGCTTACAACTTTTTTTAATAGTAGCCTTCGGAATGCTTAATTTGGGACGTGCTTTCGACGACTTTGCGTGTTGCCGGCCTTCGGCCGGGCGGAAGTATTTTACTCTCTATGGTATGTCAAATATCGTCATCGCTTACGACAATTTTCAATATTAGTAGACTTTCCGTGTAATTGCCGTAAGCGAAACCCAGACTTGATATACCATAGAGTTTAAAGGTCTTCGCCCGGCCGAAGGCCGTCTACACGAAAAGTCGTCGAAGCGCGTACCAAATTAAGTATTCCAAAGGCTACTAATATTGAAAATTGTCGC